>JAPYZC010001068.1:0-46114 GCA_030522665.1 Ichneumoninae sp. A BG-2022a
ACGACAAAACGGACTGTACATTTTTTGTTGGCATTTGGTCTTTTTTCTGTTGCGGAAACCGAAAACGGACCGAACGTTTTTTTCGAAAAATTTGCTTTGTTCCGTTTTTGGTTCCCGCAACCGAAAAAGGACCAAGATAGTATTTTTATTCTGTCCTTTCATTAAAAACGTAATTAAAAGCAAAAAAACAAAAAAATTTTTTAACTTAGCCAACATTTTTGTAAAAAACGTTCGGTCCTTCCTCGGTTTCCGCAACCGAAAAAGGACTAATCCAAACGTACGGTCCGTTTTACCGTTCTTGTGGTCCGTTTCGTTCCCCAACGGACGCGTCCGTTTTTTTAGTTTTTTTTTTCCCTAAAAGCAGCCGTCCGTCAACTTGCTAGGGCGAAAAAACGTGAAGATGTAAGTAAACCCACGGTAAAATCGAAAACTGGAATGGAAGTGCTGCTGGTGCCGCAGTAGACGAGGTTCCTCTCCCTCATGAGGCTGTAGACCGTGTGGCTCTTGTATCCGCATATGGTCCTGAGGAAGAGCCCCGTCAGAGCGTCCCTTATGGTGATCGGCTGATTGCGCGAGGCAACGATGAGGACCCTCCGGGGACCCTCGGCCGAGGCTTTCAACGCCAGAACGGATTTGTCGGAGAACTCGAGTCTGTCGCCTTTGATACTACCCGACTGAAAATATTTAATTTCGCCGTTTTTGTCATCGGTTAGCTGGCGGCCTCGACAACGGTACAGACCGCGAGTCCCTTAATTCATCCGTTTTTGTCATTGACTACATTCTAAAGGAATTCCAAATACATTTTAGAAATATTACAAAAGTTCTTTTATCAACTTTCCTGTATTCCTGAATTCGCATGTTTCCATCGTTGCGCGCATTCGAGAAACATTCCAGAGAAAAAGTTTAAAAATTCTCTAACGTCACTTCCGGTTTCGAAATCTCAGTTTTCGACCGGAAATACGTCACTTCCGGGTTAGAAATTTAATTTTCCCACCGGAAGTGTCTTCCTATCAGAAACGCGTCACTTCCGGTTTCAAAATCTCTTTTTCCGACCGGAAGTGATATTTTTCATATGACGTCATTTCCGGTCGAAACACTAGATTTTTAAATCGAAAGTGACGTATTTCCAGTGTGACGTCACTCCGGTCGAAAAATATGATATGAAAACCGGAAGTGGGTTATGTCAGGCATGACGTCACTTCGGTGGAAAAAAAAATTTCTAAACCGGAAGTAATGTATTTCCGGAATGATGTCACTCCCGATTGAAAAATGAGATTTTGAAACCGGAAGTAACCTATGACCACTATGACGTCACTTGCGGTTTAAAAGGGAGATTTTCAAACCGGAAGTGACGTTACAGAGAATTCTTTTTACTTTTCTCTGGAATGTGTCTTGAATACAGCCAGTGAAAGAAACGTCAGTGAAGGTACAAAAGAAAGTTGGCGAAAGAACGTGTCCGATGCGGCTCAAATGTATTTGGCATTCATCTCGAACGTAACCAGCCAAAGAAACGAATGAATTAAGGTAGTACTAGCACAATGACTGACAATGAATGACTGAGAAAAAAATCTGAAAAAATTCTAGCATATAAAAGGTGCTGAAAAGATTGTTTGTGCATAATAATAATTTCAGAATGTTCACAACAAATTACTGAAAAAAAAATTGTGCAACAAATTACCCTACAACCAATTTTTTTTATTACGAAAATGATTCGTTAATTGTTCTGAATACGTATGAATTTTTTTAGAATTTTATCCAATACTTGAAAATTACGATTTTAAACAAATTTTAGCATAAAGGAAACGAATAACATTTTGGGATCATTACTATGGACGAACAATCTTACCAGCATCTTCCATATGCTTGATTTTTTTCAGATTTTTATCCGATCGAGAAGTGTTTGTAATTCTCTTTCATTCCTCGCAAACTTAGGCGACGTCAGTCATTGCGCTAGTACTACCTTAAGCGACGAGCGTAGAGAGACACGAAGAGACATAAAGACCTTGATATTGTAACGAGAAATGTGTCCGGATTTAGTGCCGACGAAGATAACGCCCCAGGCTTGGTCCATACACTGAACGGGGCTTCCGACGTCGGCTGGTGGACGTTCTTGAACACCGGTCTGGAAAAAATCGCCGAGATGCTGTGAAACGCTGCTCGAGAAGAAAAAAAAAAGAAAAAAAAACGGTGCAAAGACGGCACGAGGAAGGACACGAACGAAAACACGAAACCAGCGTGCGTCTGCTCGAAGCTGAAATAAAAAAAAAAAAATTACCGTTATGTCGTAACATCGAAAAGTTCCGTCCAGCGAGCCGGAGTAGAGGTTCCAGCGTTTGGCGGGCATCTCGAGAACGTAGATGCAAGTTACAGCGGCCTCGTGGCCCTTGTAAATGTTCAATATACCGTTGGACGTTTGGCTGTATCTGTAAATAGCGCCATCCTCGCTCGCCGCGAGAAACGAATCGTCCAGGACCTAAAATTTATTCGTCACGTGAAAATCCGCAAAGGTGCGAGGTAGAATGACAAACATAAAAAAAAAATAACGCTTCTCTATATATAAATATATATATTTTTTTTGTACGATATGTAAGAAAACTGGTAATGCGATCGATTTTATTAACGATCCTGAACTCGCTTATTGTCGAGCTTACACTTCTCTTCACTAAGTGGCTTGCCACGGCGACTCTTTTACAATCAAAACGAAAAAAACAAAATTCAATGTAATTAACGATAGTACGAAAGTAAAAAAAAAAAAAATAAAAGAAAATAGAAAGAAAAAAATTACAAACGAATAATACTGTGTTGAAAAAATATATAACGAGTCTATCTTTCGAACAATCCAAATAATCCGTGTATTCTCCAGCGTATTCTCCAGCGTTCTACGTGTTTGACTTTTGCGCTTTTCCGCGCAAGCGAACTCTCAGCACACCGGGCGCGGGTGGTATAATTTTTTTCTTCCCGGGGCTCGGTTTTACCTTGATATCCAGTATGGGACCGGTGTGAACGGTATATCTGGTCCTCCTCGTTTCGTAGCCGACGTCTTCCTCGACCTCGGACTCGGGCGATCGTTGATTTATCTCGCTCGATTTATCGGCGCTCTTGCTCGGCCGTCTCTCCTCGATGACCTCGACGTCGTCGTTCGCGTAGTTCTTCGACTCGATCTCGTCGGTGGTCTCGTCCTCCACGGCGATGACGTCCTGGAGAACGGTCTCTCCGGGGCAGGAGGTCTCGTCGATGATCTCGGGCGCGCTCGCCTCCTCCTCCTGGTCGCTCAGCGTCGGATTCTGCAGGTTCTCGACGACCTTGACGATGTGGATGGTCTCGTCGACGCCGTCCTCGTCCTCGTCGATCTCCACCTTGTCGTCGCCCTCGTGTCCCTCCACGGCCTCATCCGCGTGGCCGTCGACCTCCTGCGGCGACCTCGACGGTGACCTTGAATTTTCGGTCGTCGTCACCTTGGGAGTCTCGGCCCTCGCGGTGTCGTCCTTCGAACTCTCGTCCCCCGGACTTTGGACCTTCGAACTTTCGACCCTGGAATTTTCGTCCGAATTTTCGAGCCTGGAACTCTCGGCCATGGTCAGGGTAGGCGGCGAGGGCGTCTCGGCCCTGTCGAGCTCCGGCGGCGAGGAACTCTCCGCCACGAGGGTCGGCGCCACGTAGGGATTTATCCTCGATATGCCGAACTTCTTCAGCACCTTCGGATGCATGTCCGGACAGAGATATGTGTACTTGCAGTCTATGAGCTGAACCTTGCAGTTCATCATCTCCTCGCGCGTGATCTCGGGTCGGCGTTTGCGTTTGCGTCCCCGTCGACGCGCCTGTTCCTCCGCGGTGCCCAGCTGGGTCTTGGGGCTGGACGATCTGTGCGAACGATGGGGTTTCTTCCTGGACGGTTCGCTGCCGTGCGGCGAGCCTCCTCGCGAGTCCGACCTCTCCCGCTCGCGCTTCTTGCTCCGCGAACGCTTCGCCCTCTCCTCCGAGTAACGCGAACTCCTGCGGCTCGGCGGCGTTGACTTCTCGCGCTGCTTCCGCTTGCTGGCCGACTTGGGTCGACCCGAGGGCTTCTCGTCCCGGTCGCGACTGTCCTCGTGCCTCGAATTCTTCTTGTCCTTCCCACGCTCCAACTCCCTCGGCGTTACGCTACGTCTTTTCGAGGGACGCTCGCTTCGACTGTGACTACGCGGACGCTCGTCCTCGGCGTCCTTCGACGAGCGCCGCACGTGCTCGTCCTCGGCGTCCTTCGATTGGCGCCTCGCGTGCTCGTTTTCCTTCGTTGGTCGCTCGGCTGGAGCTTCGGACGTTGTTGATTCAGACTTGGGGATTGGATTGTCGTGGTTGAGCTTTTCCTTCGATTGGAGTTTTTCTTTTACTTGGTGCTTCTCTTTCGTCTGGGATTTTTCCCTTGCCTCGAGCTTGTCCTTTGCTTCGCACTTTTTTGTGTCAAGCTTTCCATCGAGTTTCGCTTTTGAGTCGAACTTGTCCTTGGACTCGGACCTCGCCTTTGAATCGAGCTTGTCCCGAGAATCGAGCTTGTCCCGAGAATCGAGCTTGTCCCGAGAATCGAGTTTGTCCCTAGAATCGAGCTTGTCCCTTGAATCGAGTTTGTCCTTTGAATCAAGTTTGTCCTTTGAATCGAGCTTGTCCCTTGAACCGAACTTGTCCTTTGAATCGAGCTTGTCCCTTGAATCCAGCTTGTCCTTTGAACCGAACTTGTCCTTTGAATCGAGCTTGTCCTTTGAATCAAGCTTGTCCTTTGAATCGAGCTTGTCCTTTGAATCAAGTTTGTCCTTTGATTCAAGCTTGTCTTTTAATTCAACCTTGCTTTCCTTGCTCTCTACGGATTTTCTGGGCGGTGAATTTTCTGATGGCGAAGTCTCTGCCGATTTCCCTGGATTTTCTTTCTCCTGAGTTATCGCCTTGGTCGTATTTTCTCTCTCCTGAGCCGTCAACGATTCGTTCTTCCTCGAAGCCTTCCCCACGCTCAGCGACGTTTCCTCTTTCCCGTGATCTTCCTTACCGACCGGGATATCGACTTCCGGTCTCGGACTCGCGTTTCTTTCACCGATGCTCTCAACTTCCGGTATTCCAGGTGTGCTCTGCCCAGAAGAGGTGTCGACGTCACGTGACCTCTTGCTCTCGTCAGTCGGCGACGATCTCTCGCTCGTCGAAGCAGTCCCGACTGTTTCTGACTCTCTGGACTCGGAGCGATCGTCCTCGATGTCCTTCGATTTCGGGATTTTCGCAGCCTCCTCCGCTTCGGCGTGTCTCGAATCGGAGTCTCTGGAGTCCGTTTCTCTCCCCTGAGCAGTCTCGTCGCTGGCGGTCTCCTCGTTTTTGGAACCCTTGAGGTTTTCGACAGTCTCAGAACCGGTCGACTCGGGCGCAGAAACCGACGAACTTCTTTCCCTCACGAGCTCGTTTCCGCCTCTGTAGGAAGTCGGCGACGTCGACTCGTCGGAATTCGGGCTCGGTTCGCCGGCGTAAAGTTGGTCGACCCTGTCCGAGGCAACCGCGTCTATAACGGAAGTAATGTGTTTCCAAACCCTGACCGAGTCGTCGTTCGCCGGACCGGAAGTGGCCGATTTGCCTCTCGAGGACTTCGCGCCTCGACCGTCTTTCCTGTGAGCGTTTTTCCTCTCGTAGAGATCGCTCAGTGGCGTTTCCTCCTCGTCGGGTGTCAGAGCCGTCGGTTCCAGAATGACCCGACGAAGCTCCAGCTTCTTGTTCTTTCTTCTCTCGACGGCCTTCAGTTTTCTGGTCTGCGCCATTTCGCGCTTGAACGTCTCCTCGAGGAGAGCCAGGCCGGTCGCCCCTTCCTTCTTGCCGCGCTGCTCGTCGCTCTGGATCGCCTCCGGGTCCAGCGAGTCCCACGTGCTCTCGTCCGAATAAATCACCGAACCGATTTTCTCCAACGGCCTCGAAGCCACCGCGCTCTTCTCCTCGACCGCCTTGCGCGCTCTGGTCGGTTCCTCGATCTTCTTCGCTTCCGGTGCGGCCTTAATTTTCTTCTTGGTCTTCTCGGGCTTGGAGCTCGTCTCGCTTTTCCCCGACTTCGGGTTCTCCGGAGAAACCTCGCTGGGATCCTCCTTGGTAGAATCCTCCCGAGCGCGACGAGCCGCCTGCCTGTTCGGCGAGTCTTTCAGCTTGGTCTTTCGCTTCCGGCGGTTCTCCAGCGCGTCCTCGCGCTCCGTCGACGAGGTGCTTTTTTCCCTGGAGTGCGTCGACGCGGACTCTTGACGCGACGACTCCTCGCTCGTGGTTCTCCTCGAGTGGCTCTTCGACTCCGAATTCTTCCTCTCGCGACGCGTTTCCGCGACCTCGATTTCCTTTCCACGATTTTTTGGGTCCCTCTGCGGACTCTTTTTTTTCCTCCTCGTCTTGCCGTTGATTTCCGAATGAGCTTTTTTGTTCTCGTTCACCACAACGGGAGTCATGAGAACGCTCTTGTCGAAGTTCCGCACGAGGTGCGAGGCGAGGACGGTCGGCTGAGCGATGTCGGTAATCGAGGTCTCTTCCCTATCGCCGACCGAGGCCTCCTCGTTGCTTCTGCTCGAGCCCTCGTCCACGCCCTCCTTCGCCGGAAAGTCCCCGCTCTGGAGCATCGTGTAGAGCGTCATCTTCTCGTTCATCAGCTTGTGGATCTCGACGTCGATCTCGATCATCCGAGCCAGCACGGACTCCTTCGACGACGGCTTGGGAACGACCTTGACGACGCTCGCCGCTATCGCCTCGTCGACCATCTTCTCGGTCAGCGTATTTTTTTTTGCGTGGTTTCTGTGACGAGTCGGCTTCGCCTTCGCTCTCGCGTGCTCCTTGGGTCTCGAGGCCCCCCGATGATTCTCTCCGCCCCGCGCCTCGTCCCGACTTTCCTCCACAGTCCGCCTCTCTGTTTTTATCTCCTCGCTCTCCCCGACATTTTCGCTCGCCGGTCTTTCCTGCGAAACTTTCTCGGCCTGCGCGTCGCTCGGACTCTCCTTGACTTCCGCAAGGGACTCGACAAGTGGTTTCTCCACCTGACTCTCCTGAGACTCCGGAAGGCCGCAGGATTTTTCCTCGTTAAAAAATTCCCCACTCTCGATTTTACTCTCCGGCTGCGAGAGAATTTCGTTCTTGCACGCGAGGTCGTTTCGAGAGGCGTCCATTCTCTCGCCCGGCAGCGACGCTTCTCGAGCGTCGCGTTCTTTGTTCTCGGACTCGAGCGACGTCGCGAGCGTTGCGGCCTCGACCGGCGGCTCGACGTTGTCGCTCGGTGGCTCCTCGTCGTTATCTCTCGGCGATAAGCCAGGCCGTTCGTCGCCGATGTGCTCCGAGACGAGCAGAGGCGACGGTATGGACTCTTGGCGCTGAACGTCGGCGATGAGAAAGTCGCTCTGCGTCGGGGTCATCCGAGGAATGTCGACGGTCTCGTGGGACTCCTCGTCGAAGGACTTGGCGGATTTCTCGAAGTGGTGGGCGAGCTCGCCCTCCGAGCCGATGGCCTCGGGC
Organism: Ichneumoninae sp. A BG-2022a; assembly: GCA_030522665.1. Taxonomy (NCBI): domain Eukaryota; kingdom Metazoa; phylum Arthropoda; class Insecta; order Hymenoptera; family Ichneumonidae; species Ichneumoninae sp. A BG-2022a. Next base: position 7,486 of record JAPYZC010001068.1, read on the forward strand.
TCGTCGGTCATCTCGTTCTCCACCGGGAATCCCAGGAGGCTCGTCTCGATGGCGACGCCGCCCTCGACGAACTCCTCGTCCCCGTAGGAGAGCGGCGCGTCGAGGGACACCCCGGTGCTCGTCACGTCCTCCAGGTCGAGGACCCCGGCCGGGGCGTCGGAACCGTCCTCGAAGGCGACCGTGCCGAGGTCCCCGTCGGAGATGTTCCCGTCGGTCTCGGTGAGGACGCGGTCGCGCAGGATTATCGTGTCCTTGGTGAAGCCCCGGAAGGGAGGATCCTCGCTGGAGTCGTTGAGCTCGTTGCCGAGGTTGGGCGTTATCGACCAGCCCGGCAGATCGGTTATCGGCATGGCGAGGCGGTGCAGCTCGGACTGCTGGAGGATGTCGTCGAGCTTCTCGGGAATGTGCATCGTCGGGAAGTTCTCCGGCGGAACGGTGTCCGGTAGGGCGTCGCTCCTCAGGCCCTTCTTGAAGAGGTCGTGGTAATTTGGCTTCGATTCCCGAAGAGCCTCGCTCTTCGGGGGTTTCTTAAGAGGATTGGGGTAATTGGGCTTCGACTCGAAAACCTCGGTCTTCTCGTCGCGGGTGAGTGTCGCGGGTTCCTCCGCGCGGTTGTCCGGTGGAATCGCCGGGGAGTCTTCTTCGGGGTTTGAGGCGAATACCTCGGATTTTTCTGGGAACCGGCCCGAAGAGAGCGTCGCCGGTTCCTCGCTAGGCTGGTCCGTGAGGTATTCCGTTTGGTCGCCCGAAGAAACTGTTCCCTGTTCCTCGGATAATTTTTGCGGGGAAAGTGTACCCTGTTCCTCCGTTGGTTTTTTCGGGGAAACTGTTCCCTCCTCCGCCGTTTGGTCCTCCGAAGAAACTGTTCCCTGTTCCTCTGTTGCTTTTTGGGAGAAATCTGTTCCGTGTTCCTCTGTTGGTTTTTGGGAAGAAACTGCTCCCTGTTCCACCGTTGATTTTTGGGGAAAAACTGTTCCCGTTTCTTCCGTGAGTTTTTCTGGGGAAACTGTTCCCTGTTCCTGGGTAAGTTTCTCTGAGAACACAGTTCCCTGTTCCTTAGAAAGTTTTCCCGAGACAATTTGTTCATGTTCCCTCGAAGGTTTTTCCGAGAACGCTGTTCCCTGTTCCCGGGTGAGTTTTGCTGAGAAAACTTTTCCCTGTTCCTGCGTGAGTTTTGCTGAGGAAATTGTCCCCTGTTCCTGCGTGAGTTTTGTGGAGAAAGCTGTTCCCGGTTCCTGCGTGAGTTTCGCGGAGAAAACTGTTCCCTGTTCCTGCGTGAGTTTTGCGGAGAAAACTGTTCCCTGTTCTTCCGTCCATACTTTCGAAGGAACTGTTGCCGGTTTCTCTGTGCGTTCTTCCGAGGAAACTGTTCGCTGTTCTGTTGTCATTAAAGTTTCCGAACGTGCCTGTTCCTCTGTAAGATTTTTCAGGGAAACAGTCCCCTGTTCTTCCGTACGTTTTTCCGTGGGAACCGTTGTCTGTTCGATCGTAATTTTTTCCGAATTAGCAGTTTCCTGTTCCCCCTTCCGTTTTTCCGAGAGAACAGTTTCCGGTTCCTCCTTCCGTTTTTCTGAGGGAACAGTTTCCGCTTCCGCGACAATTTTTTCCGAAGGAACCTTCGCCTCTTCTTCTCTATTTTTCTCCGATGCAACAATCAACCGTTCTTCTTTATCTTTTTCCGATGTACCCATCGACCGTTCTTCTTTATTTTTTTCCGACGTAACCGTCGACGTTTCTTCCTTATCTTTCTCCGACGCGACCGTCGTCTCTTCTTCCTTACTTTTCCCCGACGCAACATTCGCTCGCTCGTCGGTGTTCGTCCCGCTCGAGACGCTGCTGCGTTTCCTCACCCTGGCCGGTTTGCTCGGTGGTATCGTCGACTCGAGACCCTCCACGGATGCTCTCGGTCGGCTCTTCTTCAGCTTCTCCCGAAGCTTCATCTCCTTGCTGCCCTCGGATTTTATGTGCGCGAATTTGCCAGCCTCGGCCCTCGCCTCGAGCGTCGTCTCGACCTCCAGCTTCGGAGCGGTCGTGACGCTTCTTCTGCGTATGAGTTTCTTCGGCGGAGGATTTTTTCCCGGAAGCGACTGGGACGCATTCCCATCGGGACTCGAGACCTTCGTTGTTTCCGTCGAGCTCGTCGCCTCCGCGTTCGCCGTCGAAACTGCTTTTCGATGACCCGGCGACGTGGAAACAATTTTTCTCGCACTCGGCGAAGTGGAAATAATTTTTGTCGCACTCGGCGACTCGGCGACGACGACCGGAGGATTCGTTTTTCTCGAGACGCCGCTTCGGGGACTCGTCCTCGTGGAAACGATATTCGATGCACGCGGCGGCGTGGAAACCACGGGACTTCCGCTCGTCGCTGCAACCGTTGGTCCAGCGCCATCTTCTTGCGCCGCTCCGTCCACGACTTTCTTACGATCGAGAGATATGTTGAAAATGTTTTGGGTGAAGGCGCTCGGATTATCGCTCGTCGCGCGAAGCTTCTCGCTCTCGCGAATCTGGCGCTGACGCGCGCGTTCTTTGTAGGCCTTGATATCGAGTTTCTTCGAGTTGGATTTCGGACACGTCGAGGACTCGTCGCTGAGACCCGAGGTCGCTGGAATTTGCGCCGCGCAGCCAGCGGGACTCGAGCTCGATATTAACGACGATTTCGCTGGCTCGACGACTCTTGCAGAGACTTCTTTCTCACTGACCGGAAGTCCCTCGACCTTGGAAATTTCCTTCGAAACTCCCGCAGCGGCGACGATTCTTCCGGTAATTTCTTTCTCGCCGACCGGAAGTCCATCGACCTTGGAAATTTCCTTCGAAACTCCCGCAGCGGCGACGATTTTTCCGGTAATTTCTTTCTCACTGACCGGAAGTCCATCGACTTTGGAAATTTCTCTTGAAACTCCCGCAGCGGCGACGATTTTTCCGGTAATTTCTTTCTCGCCGACCGGAAGTCCATCGACTTTGGAAATATCCTTCGAAACTCCCGCAGCGGCGACGATTTTTCCTGCGACTTCCTTCTCACCGACCGGAAGTCCATCAACTTTAGAAACTTCTTTAGAAACTCCCGCAGCGGCGACGACTTTCCTCTCCATAACCGGCATCTGTTTGAGCTGCGCCTTGGTCTTCGGTTGGCTCGCCGCCGGCCCGGCACTGGCCGTTACCACGGCCGGTAAGGAAGAGGTGGACGACGTCGAAGGCGGTCGATTTTCGTCCGCCGATCTGATGGCCAGTGAGCTTTTCGACCGCACTGGAACGTGCAGCGGCCTCGTTTCCGGTTCGGGTTCGTCCTTGATGACGACTTCCTTCTTGATCTCGTTCTCGGTGAGCAGCCTCGAAGACTTCCGGCCTCGCGACTCGTCCTCGTCGCTCTCATCCTCCTCGTCCTCGCTGCTGCCCCTCGACTCCGAGCCGCTCCGCCTGGACTTCCTCTTGCGCCTCTTCCGTCCCTTCTTCTTTCTCTCCTTCCGGTCTTTCCTCCGCCGATGGCTCTTCTTGAGCCTCGACCTGTGCCTCGACTTGTGAACTTTTCCCCGCTCTCGCCTCTTCCTCTCGATCTCGGCGGTCACCTCGTCCCTGATCTCTTCGTTAATGCTCCTCTTCTTCGCGATTTTTTCCTTCGCCTTGATGACCTTCAGCAGCTTCGTTACCGACGGAGCAGCCTCGTGCTCGTCGTCGCTCGAGTCGCTCGAGGTGCTCATCGAGCTCGACGACGAGCTGTCGCCGCTCGGCCCGCCGTAAGCGTTGGTCTCGTAGTGCACCGGCTCCTCGGCATTCCGGAAACGCGAAGCCTCGTCGCTGTCGCTCCAGGTCTCATAAGTTCCGCCCTCGGCCTGGACCTCGTTGCCGAGCCTCGACCTCACCCCGGTCGACTCCTCCGCCTCCTGGACCGCCTCGTACTCGCTCCTGCGCGCCCGCATCGCCACCACCGCCCGGTACTCCTGCTCGTAAGAAACATAAGAAGACTCCCCTCCGTACTTCGCCTCCCACTCCTCCTTCGTGAGGTTCCTGAACGCGTCCCTGTCCTCGTGAATCTTCCGCCTCGTCCACTTGTCCCCCTTCGCGCCGAGCCTGCACATCGCTCGATGGGAACGATTGTTCGCCCCGTGCGACTTTCTCTCCTCCCGAAGCCAACTTCCCTCGTCGTCCTCCTCGGCGGCCTCGTTGGCCTCCGCCCTAGCGGCTTTGATCGATGGCAGTTTGAACCTGGCTATACCAGCCGTGAATATTTTATCGAGCTCGACCGCCGCCCGCTCGACTCTATCAACGCTCGGATCTTTGGCGACCTCGTTGCAGTGGGCGACGCTCGCGGAGTGATTGAATTCCGTGCGTTTGTCGTTCCTCGTGGCGGTGACGACGCTCGCCAATTTTTTCCTCTCGCGAGCGATGCCCGGCGAGAAGACATCATCGAGGTCCGTCATGCTCGGTGTGTCGGGATTTCTTCCGGTCGCCGCGCCGTTGCTGCTCGTCTCGATGCTCGCCCGCAGACGCCGACGTCGGGCCGGCCTCGGCCCGGCCGCAACGCCGATCGAACGATTCGTGTTCGTTTCCTCGGCGATGACCTCCGCGTTGATGGCGCATCTCGATTCCACCGAATCGTCGCGCGACGATGGCTTTCGCGGTACTGCGGGCGACGCGACGCTCGACTCCGGCACGCTCATCGACTTCTTCTCCCTCCCCTTCGCCGCCGGCCTGCGGTCATCGATCTCCGTGGCGCTCGGCGGCGCGGCACGTGGCCCGCGCGGCACCCCTGGCGCCGGGTGCTGGCCCGGCGTCGGCGACGACTTCGCCTCCGGTGCCCTCAGCGCCGACTCGAAGTCCGACATCGAATCGAGCTGCAGAACCTCGCTCAGGTGGTGGATGAATTGCGTCGGTAAGTTGCAGAAATCCACCGTCGCGCTCGGATCGAGCATCGCGCTAAGCTGGTCCATGAACTCCTCTCGGTTGTACGAAACCGCCTTGCTCTTCTCCTCGTCCGTGTTTCTCACACCCAGCGAGAGCGACGATCGCCTCTCCTTCACGAGGTGCTTCATCGCTATGTCGAACTTACGGAGGCTCGTGTTGTTCAGCATGTTTCTTATGTCGTTCTTGCTCATCTTCAGAAATCTACCGATCACGCGGCTCTTCCACGACGACTCGGGAGTTCCGCTCTCCGATGATTTCCTGGAGATTCCTTCCTTACCGACGCGCCTGGCGGGAGGCTCGTTTCTCTCCTGGTCGGTCGGCGTCGAGCGGGCGTCTTCGTCCCTGGGATTCTTCTCCCTCCTCGACGGACTCGCCGATCGCGATCGGCTCTTCGCCACTTCCGGTCTCTGCGACGAATTCACCGCGCCGTTGAACCTCGAGTGCCTCGGCTCGTCGTGGCCGTTCGCCAGACGCTTCTCCTTCACGATCGGCGAAACCGGAAGTGCCGATTTTTTCTGGGCGTTGGAAACGCCGGAGGTCTTCGGGTTCTCCTGCTGCTGCCACACTTCCGGTTTGCTGAGCTTCGTCGTTTTCGGGGTCACGTTGAAGACCACCCTGGGACGAATGCAGTCCTCGTCGATCATCGGAGATTCCTCGGGAGCGTCGACGGTCCTTCCGGTTCCGCTCGGAGTCTCAGTAGACTCCTGCTTTATCGCAGGTTCCTGCTTTACCGACCTCGGCAGCTTGGCGCAACCGTCGTTTAATACTGATCGGCGAGCCGGAGAGGCGGTTTTCTCGGCTCCGTTCGACGGTCGCGGTGCGGGCGGAACCTCCAGCGGTGGCGGAATCGCCGATGGAGGGGCGACTTCCGGTGGCGGCAGGGGCGGCAGTTCGATCGGCGGAAGATCGGGAAAGGTCGGCATGTGAAAGAAGTCCGAGTCCGCCGAGTCGTCGCCGATCTCCCCGACCTCCGTCATGTTCATGAAGGTCTTGGCGAATTCCATGGCCTCGTGCATGTCCTCGAGTTCGTCGACCATGTCCAGGTTGGATTTCACGATCGGCGGCGGCGGGGGCGGCGGCTCGATGGGCAGCGGCGGCTGGAGCAGCATCGGCGCCTTCGCCGAGATCGGAATCGTCGCCGAGATCGTCGGCAGCGACAAGATCGGCAGGCAGATCGGCGGGTCGATCGGCGCGCCGATTATCGGCGGCGGCGCCGCGTAGTTGATCGTCGGGACGTTCGCCACGAAGCTCGTGAGCTGGTAGCCCTGGGCCATGAAGGGATCCTGGGCGACCGGCAGGCTGGACGGCGCGGAGGCGAGCAGCGCCGAGCGCGCCCTCGACGAGAGCCGCGGGTCGAAGGCCGGGGGTATCTGGCTGTTTATCCCGGTCTCCTGGGCGCTCGTCTCCGCCATGCGAACGCTCTGCCCGACGTACGGCAGCGCCGGCGGCGGCTCCCTCGGGTCGAAGACGATCCTCTCGGCCGGCTCGAAATCCCCGCCCAGAGACTTCCGGTTTCTCGGCACCGACACCTCGGGCATCTTCCGCACGAGTTTTCTTCTCTCGCAGATTTTCTTCTTGTCGCTCACGGGCAATTTTTGCTCGTCGATTTTTTTTTCGATCTTTTTGGTGACCTCGCTTTTTTCGTCGAGGCTCGACGCTTCGGTGTTGCTCCTCGGCCTCTCCGACCGGCAACTCGGCTCGCTCGGCCTGCGAGCCGAGTTCCCCTCCTCCCTCCTTCGGTCCCTTCGCGCTTCGTGGGGATTTTTTTCCCTCCGCGACGCCGCTTGACTCTCCTCGCTAATCGACCCGCGAGCCTTTCTCGTTATCGTATCGGGTGGCCGCTCCTCGTGCGCTTTGCTCTTCTCATTATCGCCCGGCAGCGAGCTCCTGTTTCTGTCCCTGCGGGCGACCTCCAGCGACGCGTACTCGATGTCGTTCTCGGGATGCGAAGCGAACCTCGAACCCTCCTCGGCGATATCGACGCTCATCTGCTTGACCGATGCTTTTGTTTTTTTCACGACGATCGACGACTCGGGCTTTTCACGCGCGAGCGCTGCGCGGTCGTTCGTCAACGTCGCGTCGTCCGCCGAGTCCCTCAGACCGTTCAACGTCGCACCGGCAATTTCTGCCGCCCTATCGCGCCTCATCGCCGCCTCCGAGCCGTCGGGCGACTCGTTTGTCACGCGATGTCTACGCGTAGTTTTCTCCGACGCGTCCTCCGAAACTCTCGTTTTATCACCGTCGATAACGTGATTCAATCTTTTGCGCAGATCGTCGAAATTTTCTGGTCTCGTCGATTCATCGAATTCAATATTTGACGAATTATTTTCGTGGAATTTAACATCGGTTTTTTTAGTCTCATCGGTCCGAGATTTTTCGCTCTTTTCGCCGAATTCGCTCGCGACTCCCCGGTCGCAATTTTCCTCCCTGCAATTTTCTGCGCCCTCGAGCGAAGCCTCGTTGTCTTCGCGACTCGGATTTTGGACCCTGGATTTTTCCTCCGCAGTTGAATCGACTTCGACCGGAACGTCCCGAATTTTTTTCTCGGACGCGCTGGGCCGTTTCGCCTCGCGTTCCTCCTTCGCTTTTCGACTCTCCCCTTCGGGCGCCGAGTCGTTCTTGGCGGGCTCGCGACTGTCCTCGCTCGCGGCCGCGGCCTGCGAGACGCTCTCCTCGCCCATCGAGTTAATCGAGCTCAGAGTGTCGTAATTTTCCGCGGGATCCTGACTGGAGTCCTGAAAAGCGTCGACCGGCGTGTCGTTCGTCCCGGGCGCGTTCGAGCTCTCCGTCCCGTCGGGCGCGCCGTCCTCGAACTCGATGAAGTTATCGTCCGACCACAGATCGATCTCTATCATGGTCTGCACGGGATTGTAGTCGAGGATCGTCACCTCGGAGTCCTCGAAGGACGAATTCGAGGCGTTCTCGGTGAGGTCCTTGGTTTTGCTTGCGTGATCGTGGTCGACGCGTCCGATGTCTCGGAGGTCGTTGAGCGTGAGATTCAGTTCGGGCGGATCGTGCTTGAGCTCCGGAATGCCCCGGCTGCTTATGCTGGAGGCGTAGTCGGCGTCCGACGAGAAGTCCATGGAGGCGTCGTCCTCCGTGTCGTTCCAGACGTCGGGCTCGTTCCCCACGGCGGACAACTTGCGTTTGAGCTCGTCGGCCGCCTCGGTGATCTTCTGAACGCGCTCCTCCTCGGAACCGAGGTGCGGCGTGGCGGGCTTCGGCTCCGGTGGCGGAGGAAAATTGAGCACCATCGGTTGCATGTTGGAGGGCACGAAGGGGTATCTGTAGCCTCCGAAGTTGTTCGGCTGGCCTCTGCCGCGGAAGAACGGCGGTCTCGGCGGGCCGTTGAAGCGCGGCGGTCGCCCGCCTCGCCAGGGCGAAAAGTGAGGCGAACCGCCGCGCGACGACCAGTTGTCCGGACGGGACGGATGTCTGGGCGGTCGCCGCGGAGGATTGAAGTTCGGGCGCGGCCCGTGCGGCGAACCGGTCCCTCCTCGGTAGCTCGAGCCTCGCGCGCCCGACCCGTCCAGCGCGTTCGGACGCGACGCTGGACCGTCGCTTCGCGCCCCGCGGCCTCGCTGACTCGCGCATCCCGGCCCGCTCGGACCCTGGCGGTGGTGACCGCGCGGCCCGAATCCTCGACCTCTGAAACCTCCGCCGCCGCTCATCGCGCGCCGTTTGGACCTCCTCGCATCTGAACAGGAAACTCAGCACCACGATTGATGCGACTTCGACCCCGGCCAACGAACCACCGATATGCCCAGGGACGAGGCGCTGCCGTCAGCGACGCGACATCTCGCTGATACCATTTGACGGGACTCGAGGAGACTCTTCAGAGCGCACACGGGTCGGGCTGGCGGGCTTGTGGGTTTATCTGGAAAACGAGAGGAAATATTTTCATTAGGGTTTCTGTATTTTTTTTATGTAAAAAGCGTATGTGTCTTGTACTATGGTTAATTAATAAATAGACTATAAAAAAAATTCGTATGGAATTTAATGTAGCGCACTGGGAGTACGCTACGTTATAGTTTAACGCTATATAGTTGTAGGGTACATTTTATAGTTTGGCCGGCTGAAGTATTTTAGCCGGCTAATCCGTTTTAGCCGGCCAGGTGCGTAAAATCGTGCCCTTAATGTCGCGTTGTACTTTAGGCCAAAAAGGACGGCGGATTCGTGTGTGTTCAGCGCGCAAAAGTACGTCGGGATACGTGGCAGTTAATTTTTGAAAAAGAAAAAAAAAATTGGTCCGAAAATTTCAAGGCGGGTTTATCTGGAAAACGAGAGGAAATATTTTCATTAGGGTTTCTGTATTTTTTTTATGTAAAAAGCGTATGTGTATGTGTAGTATGATTGATTAATAAATAGACTATAAAAAAATTCGTATGGAATTTAATGTAGCGCACTGGGAATACGCTACGTTATAGTTTAACACTATATAGTTGTAGGGTACATTTTATAGTTTGGCCGGCTAAGACGTCATGTCCGGCTAAACTATTTTAGCCGGCTAATCCGTTTTAGCCGGCCAGGTGCGTAAAATCGTGCCCTTAATGTCGCGTTGTACTTTAGGCCAAAAAGGACGGCGGATTCGTGTTAATTTTTGAAAAAGAAAAAAATAAATTGGTCCGAAAATTTCAAGGCTACCCCTTTCGAGTCAATGTTTTGCGTTTTTCAACGTCCTCAAACGGCACGATGAAACAATTCTAAAATTCCGGACAAAATCCGATCCTGTGTATTTTTTCCCGTAGAACACGATGGGCACCCCGGATTTTTCCTAGCTCCATTGGGAGCCGAGATATCGAACTTTGAAAATCACGAAAATCGACGTTTTTCAAAAGTGGCTTAAAAAGTGAAAAATCGTTGTTTAATCAATTTTTTTTGTTTCAAGGCTATATTCCACGTATTTTTTCCCGCTGATCACGAATATAACAAGTATTTAACTCCCAACCCAATGTTTTCCATTTAAGTCCCAAAAATACGATTTTTCGTACGTAAAATCGAGCCCCTTAATGTAGCATTGTACTTTAGGCCAAAAAAACTGGCGGATTTATGTTCAGCGATAATATGTATTAACTTAGTCGGCTAATATAGCTTGGCCGACTAAAACGGATTAGTTGGTTAAAATAGTTTAGCTGGCTAAGACGCCTTGGCTGGTCAAACTATAAAATCCATTAGAATTCTTAGTGCTCACGCTCCGATAATACGCCGTTGCAGCCTTCTAGTTATTTAGGGTGCCTTTTATATATATACCCTTTTATATATTTAGGGTGGTCCATTACACCCCCCCCCCCCTACAGAATAATAATAATAACAAAACAAGTTATAATAAAAGGCGTTAGACGATAATAACGTAATAAAATACCCGTATGGCATGTTAGCACACTGTACACTACTCGCACGCCTCTATGTCGACATAAAAAGCTCTGGTGTTCTATAAAAAAAAAATTTGTTTACAAATAAAAACCACAAGCCCATAAAACAATGAATTTCACATATTTACTGTACAATCTGAATTTCTGTCTAAAAGGGCATCTCACGTAAATAAATAAATAAATTTATAAAGAAAACAAAAAAAATCTTAGAATCTTTTTGTTTCGTTTTTTTAAATAAAAAATTTAAAACTTACGTTTAACGTTTTTTGCTTGCGAAATCCTTGCAACGAAATCTTTGTAAAAAAAGCTTCCACGAAGCAGCTGCTTCCTCTCAGGCGACCAGGAGACACCCAAAGATCCTACAACAGATTTATTTCTGCCTTAAAAACCGCGCTCCTCACCGATTCGAACGTTCGAAAGAAAAACAAAAAAAAAAAAAAAAAAAAAAAAAAGGAGTGAGAAAAACAAAGAGATAATGAGAAAAAGAGAAACAATGATAATAACAGTTTGTTGTCACAGCCGCGAGCGCGGAGCGGGTGACAAATCGATTGTTGTGTACGAAAGCTCGTAATAACCTGCGATCTCTTATCCTCGAGCGTGAAAACGTTGTGCGCGGACCCGCGAATTAGTTGTCCGCAGAAAAAACCGCTCTGAGGCCTTAGGTAAAAAAAAAAAACAAAGCTGCGTTTCGCGTCGTGCGTTTGTGGACGAAGAAAAAAAAAAGGTGCGACGTATCCCGCCGTTTCCAATTCGACACTCGTCCACGACGTTTCCTCAAGTGTTTTTTTTCTTCACACACACACGCGCGCACACACACCCGGTTTCGATCTGTCGTCACTTCGCGCTCGGGAGAAAAGCACACAGAACTGATTAACCCGTTTTGGTGTATAGCACGTTTACGCAGCGCTTCGAATATCCGGCGAGTGGAGAGCGCGTACGAGAGAATAAAAAAAATAATAATACGAACGCAGCAACGTTCTAAGTTCGCCGGAGCGAGGCACTAAGGCACTTGTATATTCTCGCCAGACTGGGAGGGGTGGAGGGGGAGTTTGGGTGGCGGTAGAGAGCACACAGAGCTACGAATTACGTAGACAAACGTACGAGATCGTTCGTCGATTGACCTTCGACACACTTAGAGAGACGCGCGATGTTTGGGAACGGCGAGCTGGGCGTCGGGTGGACGAGGGACCATCGGTGTTCTTTTGCGTCTCGGCGTTAACGGCGATTCCTCTGAGGGACAATCATGCGAACGTCGTTCACTCTCCGTCTATTCGCTGTGCACCCTCCTACACTAACCTCCAACGATTATTTGCACACTCTGCGGATTTATTCCGAGAGGCTTTTCCTCGACTCTCCAAACACTGGACAACCCTCTTCGGGTTAACAAACTCTGTCGACGAATCCAACGGGTCCTCGTGCCGTTCGGTTGCGAACGTTTTTCAACTCTCTCGAATCATCTCAGCTGCTTGTTGTATCCGTTTCGGAACGTGCGAAAGGGCGCCTCGCCAAATTCGCTACAAGTTGTAATCGCGCTTTACAATTTTTTGTTTTATCCTGTGTTTCTCGTAGTGTGATCATTTGTGTCACATTCAATTCAGTCGAAACACATCTCCGAGAAAAAGTAACTAGATTAAAGAAACACCATGTTATTCGAATCTCTTATGTAAGTGACGTCATACCGAAGGATACGTCACATTCACTTTGTAAATTTCATTTTTCGACCGAAAGTGACGTCATACCGGAAATACGTCACATCCGGTTTGAAAATATAGTTTTTTGACCTGAAGTGAAGTCATACCGAAAATAGGTCACATCCGGTTTGAAAGTATAATTTTCGACCGGAAGTCATACCGGAAATACGTCACATCCGGTTTGAAAATATAGTTTTTCGAGCGGAAGTGACGTCATACCGAAAATAGGTCACATCCGGTTTGAAAGTATAATTTTCGACCGGAAGTGATGTCATACCGGAAATACGTCACATCCGGTTTGAAAATATAGTTTTTCGAGCGGAAGTGACGTCATAGCGAAAATAGGTCACATCCGGTTTGAAAGTATAATTTTCGACCGGAAGTGATGTCATACCGGAAATACGTCACATCCGGTTTGAAACTATAGTTTTCAGACCGGAAGTGACGTCATACCAGAAGTCCGTCACATTCGGTTTAAACATATATTTTTCTACCGGAAGTAACGTCATACCGGAAATACATCACTGCCGGTGTTTTGACAATTTCGTTTTTCAATCGCGCGCAAAAATACGTCGGAATACGTGGCAGTTAAGTTTTGAAAAAGAAAAAAAATTCGTCCAAAAATTTCATGGCCTTTCGAGTCCATTTTTTGCGTTTTACAAGGTCCTCAAACGGCACGATAAAACGATTCTAAAACTTCGGACAAGTCCCTATCTTGTGTCATTTTTCTCGTAGAACACGATGGGGACCCCGGATTTTTCCTAGCTCCATTGTGAGCCGAGATATCGACCTTTGAAAATCACGAAAATCGACATTTTTTTCAAAAGTGGCTTAAAAAGTGAAAAATCGTTGTTCAATCAATTTTTTTTTGTTTCAAGGCTATATTCCACGTATTTTTTCCCGCTATTTTCGGTATGACGTCACTTCCGGTCGAAAAATTATATTTTCAAACCGGATGTGACGTATTTCCGGTATGACATCACGTCCGATTGAAAAATGAGTTTTCCGGACCGGAAATGACGCGTTACTTATTGGGAGCTACAGTTTTGGCGGAAATAATTTTGACGCAAGTGATACGGCAGGTGCCGTTTACAAGTCGTTTCACTTTTCCGTTCGACCGCAATTAATAGTTTGCGCAGTGAGTCCTGCGAAGAACCGAGCTCGCAGCCGATTGGTCGAGGGAAACGAACTGCCGCGGGCTTAACAAAATCTTTACGAAATTGAAGATTCGTAATTATCCGCTGTCATTCGACCCATGGATTATTTGCGTAATTGCGAAATACGTGAAACACATGTCGCCCCTTCGGATTCTAAAATAACCAAGTCTATCGAACAAAACGTGTCGAACGACTTTGTGACCGGTCATTTTTGTGAGCGGCCTAAGTATAAAAATGACCGTCACGGCACATCTCTAATCGGCGCGCACGTTCCCGAAGCTACCCGCGGAGCTCACCGTCTGCTCGTCTGCTCTCCAGTGCCTCTGACGCTCAAACAAAATGGCGACGAACAACGAAGTGCCGGCTGAAATCGAAGCGAGAAACCCTCCGGTGTCCGAGAACTCGGTGAGTAATTTACGAAAATTTAACGTCCAACGATCAACTACGACGCCCGATAATCCATAGCCTCGATCGTTCGGCGAATCGAGCAGTTAATTCCCTCGTCGCAAAAAGAGGTTTCGAGGATTGCGACAAGTGTCGCAGCGAAGTCCCTAAAACGTTCGAGAAAGGACGCATGCTCCGTGTCTCGTTGCGACGAAATTTTTGCATCCTTCCGGTCGTGCGATTTTTTTCAACGACACGAATATTTATTTCACATGCTCGACTTGTGTTTCGACGAAATTCGCCCGGAACGATCGACGATAAACTCGCAGAATAACGCATCGAGCACGGACGCGTTTGCACGAAAAAAAAGACTCGGTTTTTTTTTGTGCCGCACACGTGTGCGTGACAAAGACTCGTCGGTGTGCGTGCGATCATTCGATTATCCTGCCGAAATGGACGCCACTCTTTTTGGCGGGCACGTGGAAGACGCTCGATCTCGCAGTTGAGATCCGTCCGTATTGTTCGGGAGTCGTCCGATCCTCATGAACAACATTGTAACTATTATCGTCTATATCTATAACACCGCTCGCGGCGACGAATAAACGCGACGCGACCGGAACGTTCCTTGCCCCCCTGTGATATATCGAAGCCCGTCGATTGTTCGCGCACGCCGGCTCACTCGAGGGACGCGCTCCTAACCCACAAGCTGCTCGCCGCTCGTCCATCTTTCTTTTTCTTTTTCTCAATTAATATCGAACGCGATTCAATTTTCTCGACACGCACGATCGGTACTTAAAAACAACTGTACTCACGTTACTCGCGGCAATCTTTCCGAATCTCGATTATATTGATTTTTATGAAATGGTTTTTTTTTGTAAATTTCTAACCACGTTTAAATTTTTTTTTTTATTTCTTTTAATTTTCGTAGAAAATATCGAATGCAATTGACAATGTTCTCGTGGCGTAGGACCAGACTTAAAAAAAATGTCGTTTCTATAGCTCGTAGCTATTTTTTTGTAACCCACTCGATCGCCGATTTTTATTTTTGTAATTAATTTCTGACCCCTGTTTTTATTTCCTTATTTCTTGTAATCTTTCTCACAATATCGAACGCATTTCACAATTTTTGTATCCCGTACGACCAGGCCCGAAACATTGCGTGCACAACTTTTCACAATTTCTCCGAACCCTCTCGATCATTGGTTTTTATTAATTATTTTTAAAGATTTTTCTTTCGAAATATCGGACGCGATCCACAATTTTCTCATTGCGCACGAATATTCCCAAAAAAAACTACGCCCGCGACTCCATAATTTCTCCGAACGCTCTCGCTCGCCGATTGCTGTTAATCGATTTTCATTATTTTCCTAACAAATATCCGACCTCATTTCAGACAACGAAAATGGAGACAATGGAAGTAGCAGAGGTGGCGGCGCCGGTGTCGAAGGATCTTGAGAACGACACGGCGAATCACAAACCGACCGTCCCGGTAGACGAGATGACGTCGAGGGACTATTACTTCGACTCGTACGCGCACTACGGCATCCACGAGGAGATGCTGAAGGACGAGGTCAGGACCGTGACCTATAGAAACTCGATGTACCACAACAAGCACCTGTTCAAGGGCAAGACAGTCCTGGACATCGGCTGCGGTACGGGAATCCTCTCGATGTTCGCCGCGAAGGCCGGAGCCGCGAGGGTGATCGGCATCGAGTGCTCGAACATCGTCGAGTACGCGACGAAGATCGTCGAGGCGAATCACCTCTCGGACATAGTGACGATAATAAAGGGCAAGGTCGAGGAGGTCGTCCTGCCGGACGGCATCGAGAAGGTCGACATAATAATATCGGAATGGATGGGTTACTGTCTTTTCTACGAATCGATGCTGGACACGGTTCTGTTCGCGAGGGACAAGTGGCTGCGCGAGGGCGGAATGCTCTTTCCCGACAAGGCCACGCTCTTCATCTGCGGCATCGAGGATCGCCAGTACAAGGACGAGAAGATAAACTGGTGGGACGACGTTTACGGATTCGACATGTCGAGCATTAGGAAGGTAGCGATAAGCGAGCCACTCGTCGACGTCGTCGACCCCAAGCAAGTCGTGACGAACGCCTGTCTCATCAAGGAGGTCGATCTCTACACGGTTACGAAGGCCGATCTCGAATTCGCCTCGCCGTTCAGCCTGCAGGTCCGCAAGGACGACTACGTTCAGGCGCTCGTGACATTCTTCACCATCGAGTTCACCAAGTGCCACAAGCGCATCGGCTTCAGCACCGCGCCCGAGGTCCAGTACACCCACTGGAAACAAACCGTCTTCTACTTCGACGAGTTCATGACCGTGAAGAAGGGCGAGGAGATTTGCGGCATCTTCTCGATGAAGCCGAACGCGAGAAACTATCGCGATCTCGACTTCAGCATCGAGCTCGATTTTCGTGGTGAATTGTGCCAAGTTCACGAGATTAATACCTACCGCATGCGCTGATAACGCGGAAGTCGACTCGGCGCTAAAGTGGGATCGGAGACGACGTTTCCGCTACCAACTCTTCCTCGTAAAAATTTATCCTCTATAGATCGTGAAAAAAAAACAATGAAAATATCTTGATTATTTTTTTTAGCCTGTTCAATCGTGAGATTGTAATTCTATGATGCAGCCTACGAAAAATTGCGCACGATGCGCTCTCTACCTCCGACCCAGCCGCTCACATTCTCCATCGAGAGACAGAGGAAAAATTCAATTTGAAAGATATTACGAAAAAAGTTGTACTCGAAGACGACGAGCCGGTAATTCATGTCCCCCCCACCAACTAGGAATACTATAAAATACTTTAAATAAGAAGAAAAACATGATGATTTCTGTCGATTTCCTATGACCCATCGAAGTCGTAAAAATTAATGGATTAAGTCGGTGAACACGTTTATACAAATCCATCATGGGTCAGCGAGACAGAAGGGCCGTAAATACGCAGTAGATAAAACAAACAAACAAAAAAACTGGGAAACGATAAATCCGATCGCATAATAATTGTTTCCGGTGCGCGACTCATTAAATGGGCGCGGAAAGCTAGCTGGAGAGTAATTAAATGGAAAAGTAAAAAATGGTCTTATTTATATAGTTTTCGGCGATTTAGGTAGCTCGCTTAACAATTTTCTCTCACACACACACGGACACACACGTTCATCCCGACGACGAGGCAAAGGAGCTTCGTTTATACCATATATGTCTCGCGATTTACGACACTAAGAGCCGCGATATTATGTAATGTAAACGTACGTACGTAAAGATTATTAATGAAAAAAATCAGAACAAGGAAAACAGAAATATGAATTCCAAAAAAAACAATCTTGCGTTATTTGTTTTGTACTAGTGAAAATTAGCGCATTTTATCATCAATACGGAGCGTACAGTTATATACATATAAAGATAATAAAGTTAATACGTTTGCTACCTTCATGCGTTTTACTTTTGCGTATCTTTTTTTCTCATCCCTTTCGTTTGTCTACACTGCAAAAAAGAATTTGCATGAAATTTAATGTACCTGACTGGAAGTTTTTATGCCAAAACTGGTATATTTAATTTCAGTAACAATTGTGATGAACAATTAATGTTCAATGTGTTAAAAACATTTCCAATGATTTGAATAATTTACACGAATTTTATTGAAAAAGTTTATTACTTTTTTATCACAATTGAATATTAAATTTAATGTACGATTGAGATGAAATATCAATATATTTTTTCATTGAAATTAAAGTCAATGATTAAAATTAAAGTCCTTTTTTCATAGTAAATTTATTAAATTACTTTCATAGTAAATTTCATTAAATTTAATATAACACTTTTTGCATAAAAACTTCCAGTTCGATGTATTAAATTTCATAAGATTTTTTGTACAGTGCAAGTACGATCAACGATCCAGCCAATACGAATCTTCGGAGAGTTGGCCAGCTTATGCGTCTTGGAGTCCGTCCATAACTGGATGAAGTTCGTCACGTCGAATGATCGGAAAAAAAAAAAACCACCCCATTGCCGATCAAAGTTCCTAAGCAAGCGATAAAATCTTACCAATTGTGGCCGATGCGACTTCATTTATATATGTCTCGCGATTTACGACACTTAGAGCCGCGATATTATGCAATGTATCCTATACTAACATATTTATGAAAATATTAATTTATTCACAAAAAAAGAACCGGACAGGAAAAAGAAAATGAATTACAAAAAAAAAACAATCTTGCCTTTTGTACTAGTGAAAATTAGCGCATTTTATCATCGATACGGAGCGTACAGTTATATACATATAAAGATAATAAAGTTAATACATTTGCTACGTTCAAGCGTTTTACTTTAGCGTATCTTTTTTTTGATCCTTTACGTTTGTCTAGCTATTCTATGTACGATCGACGATACAGCTGAGACGAAAAGTCCCGTCTGGCGTACTACGTGGGCGCGAGATCCTTCAGAGAGTTGGCCAGCTTCTGCGTCTTGTAATCCGTCCGCAGCTGGATGAAGTTTATCAGCGTCGAACGATCGAGCATCGCCTGTAAAAAAATAAATAAAAACAAAAACATAAAAAACGATCCAAACAGCTTCATCCCGATTAAACTAAATAAGCATCGCAAAAAAAAAATGTTTACCAATTGATCGCCAGTGCAGACCTGCTTCAGGTTCGCAGGTTTAACGAGAAGCAAATTGCAAAGTGCGTGAAGAGTGTCGAAGAGCGAGATAACGATGCCGACACCGAGCTCCTTCACGCATTTCCGGTACTCGTTCATGTCGCATATGGCGCACATAGCGCCAGCGGAGTTGAACTGAAACTGCTGAAGATGCTCGTAGATGACTCTGTGAAATCTTATCCCGAGTTCGGTGAGAACGTTCTCGACGTTCTTCCCATCGAGACTGTCTCTTATCTGCCTGATCATGCCGGTGACGTACTGGACGACGACGAGACAAGCCGGTGTGCTCAGAGTGTCCACGTCGCTCTCCGGCTTGAAGTCAGTTTTGCGCTGTTCGCTCTGCAGATACAATTTCACCCACCCGACGATGGCGTTTATGCTGCGATCGAGGCCGGTGTCGAGCTTCAGCTCGGTTTGCTCGAGAACGACTTTCTCCCTCGACAAGCACTCGGCGTGCTTCGGCGTCGACACGACGAGAGGCACGAGGCTCTCGTTGAACTGCTCCTCGAGCAACCGTACGATGACGTTGCACTGTCTGACGACATTGAAAAAATGGATCTCAGGCTGGACCCTCGTCTCCGGTATGGGCACGCTCTGCAGTCCGAGCTCGAGCGCGTAATCGACGTGCTCGGTCATGAGATACTGCATGAGAATCTCGAGTATCTGAACCGCGTTGCCGGGCACGTCGCCGTGCTGCGAGAGAGCCCGACAGCGCACGAAGGCCAACTTGCTTCGCTGCAGAAGAGCTATGGCGAGCTCCTCCGAGAGAAAAGTCTCCCCGCCGTAATCCTCGATCTGAGCTATGTTTATGTTCGTTCGAGTGCCGATGACCGCCTGCAGGTCCCTCCTGAGCTCCTGAAAACCCCCGGTCTGCAGCTGCTTTTTCTGATGGTTCTTCGACTCGTAGTAGTCGACGAGGAGACTCGCGGACTTGTCGCGCAACGCTCGAAGCTCTATCGTCGAGTACGTGTCGAGATGCTTCTGAAATATGTTGTGCGTCAGCTTCGTGAGGTAAGCGTCGTCGGTGCCCATGTCGAAGCGCTTCAGGTCCAACGAGAGCTTCGTTGTTTTCGAGTAGAGGTCGTAGAGGTTGCTGAGGTACTTGTCCGGGTCGGTTCTGTCGGCGAGTTTCGCCACGGCGTACTTTTGCAGACGCAGGTGGTAGATGTTGAGAACGAACTTCGCCATTACTTGCTCCGGGTTGGCGAAGACCCGTTGCATGAGGGCGTAGTTCTTCGTGCACATCGGGATTACGTCCTGGAAGACGTCCTTGCCGCCGAACGAGCCCATCTGGCTCTGCTCGATGAAGGCGTCGATGCATTGAGAGTAACCTTTGAAGTGCGCGAGCACCGTCGCCAATTCTTTCATCCTGTCCGCGTCCCCGGCGTTGTGCGCTCTGACGAACTCCTCGATCAGACTCCGCTCTATCTCGTCGTACTTCGCTCCGATTTTCGCCTTCGCGTGGTCGAACTTCTCCGCTGGAAGCTCCTGGGATATCAGGTGAAGCTTCTGGATCACGTCCGCCGCGACGTCCAGCTGCAAAAGAATTTTTTTTTTTTTTAGCAAAGTTAAAATTACTCCTCTGAGCTTGGTGTTTATCCGAATTTAAAGATTCGGATAAATAGCGTTTTTTGAATGTTTGGCAATTCGGAACTGTAGACTTTAGGTATTTATGACGATTCGGAGAAATAAAGTTTTGGAAATTTGCCAATTCCGGGAAATTAAGTTTCGGCAAAATAATGTGACTCCAGAATGAAGATTCGGGTAAATGAAGTTTTGGAAATTTGGCAATTCTGGGAAATTAAGTTTCGGCCTTTTGACTATTCGGAGAAATGAAATTACGGAATTTTTGACGATTCGGAAATATAATGTTTGACTATTCGGAAAAATAAAGTTTTACGATTTGGAAGAATAAAGTTTTACGTTTCAAAAGAATAAAGTTTTACGTTTCAAAAGAATAAAGTTTGACGATGCAAAAGACGTGCGTTCGGACATAAGACTTCCGGCCATCCGTCGATTCGGCCGATTGAAGTATCGGCAAAATAACGTCGCTCCGACGCAACCAGCACGATCGAAAAAAAATGCATTACAATCTTTATCACCGGCCGTTCGGAGCGACGAGTTTCTCACCGTCGATTTGTCCGTGAATATTGGATCGGTGAGTGGTCCGGGGCTCAGAAATTCGGCGAAATGCTTCATCAATTTTTGCGCCTCGACCGCCCTAGCCCTAGGCGTATTGACGCTCTCCAATTGGTCCCCCAGATGGAGAACCTTCGTGGCGACCGAATTTATCCTCTCGTCCAGCTGATGAAAAAGGTCTATGGCGTGTTTGTTTCTGTCCTGCAGCTCTATAACTTCGAACGTGTGCCTCGTCTCCTCGTCCTTCACCGACGATTCAATTTTCTCGCACTTCTTCTGCTGGCGCTCTTGCAATATTTGCAGGTCCTTTATAGCGTGAAGAAACGTTTCGTGAACGAGAACGGGATCGAACGATCCCTTCGAACCCTCCTTGCTGTTGTCGTTCACCGTTCGCCACGCCAGCCGCTCGACGAATTCCTCCGGATCGAACGGCTCCTGAAAACAAAGACGAATAAATCAAAATAAAATAAATTTGTTGCGAAATTATTGGATTATTTTAATTCACCTGCTCGAGCTCTTTCATGTATTGTTGCATCATTTTTGAAGCCTTTTTTTTGAGAATACAGATTTCTTGATATGCAAGAACGCTCAAACGTCGAAGGTCTTTTTATAGCGAAACATCGTTGATCCAACGAAAACAGGAGGACTTTTGAGAGTCAACAATTATCGAAGTATAGAGTTTCGTAGGCCGCACGGGGAGCCATGTGTGAATTGTTGTGTCAATGACATTAGAGCGAACAGCTGATCGGATCGGAGCAGCAACTTGACTAGGGCGGTGCCACGAAAATGGCGGCAATTTTGAAATCGCGTTTCGAAGATCGTTTTATAGAGAAACATCGTCGATCGAACGAAAACACGAGGACTTTTAAAGAATTAAGAATGTCGTGAGAAGAGTTTCGTAGCCCGCACGGCGATTACATGTGTCGATGACATTCGAGCGAACAGCTGATCGGATCGGCGCAGCGATTTGACTCCGGCGGTGCCGTCAAAATGGCGGGAATTTCGAAATCGCATTTCGCGGAGTTTGTAACAAAGTGTGCAAACAAAATTTAACGCGCGTAAAACTGACGCGTGTAGGATAAGGTACTCGAATTAATGATGCATAGATATTTTCTAAAACGATTCAGCAATCGGCTTTTGGAGATAGTAATTAAAAAATGTCTTCCGACCACGTTAATCAAGCGTATGTATATTGAAATAAAAATATATGAATTTCATATATGATTAGCGTATTTCTTAACGATATCTCTGTAAAAATCGAATACATGTCGGCTAGCTTCTCTGCACTTGTCCATGGAATCGAGAAATTCTTTCTCGGTAAATCGTCCGGTCGTCTGGCAACAGACGAGATTTTTCTTTATACTGTCGAACGCGAACGTGAACGAGGCTCTGGCGTTCTGGAGCTGAGATTCGTCCGGATCGAGAAGCACATCTCCGGTCTCTTCGTCTATCATGCAAGTCACAGCTGCTATGGTGTACTTCATGGAAAGGCTCGAATTTATGAGCGCTATGCAGGCCGCGTTTATCGCGCAGGCTAACAGCTGAAAGGATACAAAAAATAACGAAATTCAGTGGGCTGCGGAGATGGCTTTGAAAACGGAAAATATTCTACCCACTCCGCCGGCGTCTTGCATTTCTTGGATGTTTATGGATATAGCTGTGCTCGGATGCAGAGTCGTTATAATGGACGATTCACAGGTCTCCTTTATGTACAGCTCTTTCGTTCTGTCCTCGATGCCTAAAATCATAAAACAAAGCTTAACTGTAGCTGAGCAGTGAAGAAATTCATTTTTTTTACGAAAATGTAAATAAACAAATATATAGCCTCACGGATCAACCTGCTGTAAAACTTTGGGTCAGATTTGAGGTGTTTTCTAACAGTCTACTTCAACTCAATCAGTCGATTGCTGCACCGAACCGACTCTGATCTCAACCTTCTGGAGGTTGGGCTTTGGTTGATATTTCAGAGCCAAGCATAATACTAAGAATTATGTGCACTGTAAGAAAAATTCCCATGAAATTAGATGTACTAGTACTGGAAGTTTTTATGCATAAACTGATATATTCAATTTCACATACAATTGTGATGAAAAATTAATGTACAGTATATTTGAATCTTAAAAATGCTGTACTTAAATTTAGTGTAAAAATACATTAATTCCAATAATTTACTTTAATTTCACTCTAAAAGTCCACTAATTTTTCATGACAATTGTACATTGAATTTAATGTATCAGTTTTTGCATAAACCTACAACCAGTCCGGTACAAAAGTAGAATTTTTTTTAACAGCACGCATCGGATAGAAAGTTGTTTTGCAGTTGGACTTTCCTGAAACAACCCAATTTCCAACTCTATGTCAAGTGCACCGTTAGCTCTTGGCTCAAGGCTGGGATTTGGGTTGTTTCAGGAAAAATCCAACCGTAAACCAACCTTTTATCTGACACATATAGCGGTCGGATTTTTTATATTGGCAAAAAAAGGATCAGTCCTTTCGGTGCACCAATCAACCGATTAGTTTTCAGGCTGGTCAGGGAGGCGAATAAATTTTCGACGAGATAAAAAAAATTTCTCGCAAATGTAAACAAATAAATGACTGACTAGGCGGTCCTTTTACGGGATTGAACACAACTTCGACGCTGGCTTTCTCGTGCATCATTTTTTGCAATCTGGCCTCGACGGGTCCGTAAATTCCGGCCATCACGCAGGTGTCGCCTGAAAAGCAGTCAATCAGTAAAAATTACCAGTTTTCATCAAAATTATAGCAAAAGCGTTCCGCGTCCTTACGAACCTTGCATAAACATCGAAGACCCGTCTGGCATCGACAGTTGATTTACCTCGCAGTTCATCGGTCGCAAAGTACCCTCCACTTCCGTCATTGTCACTCTTCTGTTTAGGTATAAAAAATATCAAACAAACCACAATAATAAAAACACGTGCGAGCGAACATCGGCCGGCGAGACCAACTCACTTTGTTGGTTAGGATTTCGTCGACCGCGCATGCGCGTGCGCATGCGCACCGCTCACACTATTTACCTGCGGAACATTGTCTCCAAACTGCGATCAGAAAAATGATTTTTTCCATCTTAAAATCTCGTCGATTGCGTGGACCAAGAAAGGAAGTACAGTAGTCTAATTCATTAAGGACGAACGATAAGGAAATCTTCTCCAGCTTTCGAGAATGCACGAGCTCTCGCAGCTTCCTAAGGTCCGCCGAGAATAAACGCGCGCGCATGCGCAGAAGCGCACAGCTCGCGCAATCTTATCTGCGGAGCTGCATTGTCTCTAAGCTGCAATCGAAGAAACGATTTTTTGCATCTTAAAATCTCGTCCATTGCGTGGACCAAAGAAGCGAGTATAGAAGTTTCGTTCTTAAGGTCAAGCTGTAAGGAAATCTTCAGCTTTTCCGCGATTTTCCGGCTCCTCGCAGCCTCTTCCAGTCCGCCGAGAATACACGATGATAAATAAATATATAATGAACTTTATTTAACCCGGAAGTAGCGCCCGAAGGTCATCTCGCCTTGGGTGAGACGAGAGCTGCAAGCGAGATAGCCGCGGGGGACGGACTGGCGTAATGAGATTTGCCGTTCGGAGGAGCGAGCAGCCGATATATGGGAAGGGCTTGCCCGGCCGATCAATACTTCCGAGCTCTCCTCCGATGCTCCAGGCTCCGTACATCTATCCGACTCGTGCTTCGGGCCTCGACGAGGGAGGTTCATCCCCGTTGTACTTACCATGTACGAATTGTTTTATACAATTTTTTAGAATGATCGTGCGCGCAGCTTTGCAATTCGATTATTGACGAATTCAACCTCGGTCCGAGAGACGTACGAGCGTATACATATATATATATATATATACATATCAATAACGAAACTCGGTCCCGTTCGCGGAGCTTTTTAGTCGTAGCTAGGCAAATCGACGGCGACGGATAATCAGTAGATCGAGTGCGATGAAGAAACAAAATGTGAGAACTCTCGCTCTGGTCGTGAGCACTTTTACCTATCTGCTGATCGGCGCGGCGGTCTTCGACGCTCTGGAGTCCGACACCGAGCGGAAACGGTGGGACTTCCTTTCCGGTAATGTTAATACACCTTAACTGCCACTATTAAATCGATTTATTTCAATCTTATTAATTTATGGTTTTTTATAACACCTTTTTGTTGCACGATACTTATTATTATTAGTGTAAAATGTATTGTAATGTATTATAAAAGTGCATATAATTGCTAGCTTGTCATTTTTATTGTTCAAATAAAAATAATTACAATTCCGGGGATTTATAGCTTCACCTTAATTTATAATTCATTAAATTAATACTAAAGAGAGAAATCCTTCAAACGAAGTAAAAAATAAATAAAAAGTACATATTCTAGCATTTAATTTCAATTGCTCGAATTTAAAAAATACGTGTTTTTTTTTTGTTAACGTCACCTTAATATAATTAAATTTATTATATTTTAAAATGTATTATTCTGAGCTCTGAGTCAGGATTTACTATAAACTGGTAGTAAAAGGAGAAATGCTTCGAACAAAAAAAATTTAACAAATCCTTTATTTCACGGAGAGGTGAGACGGAACATGATGAAGAAGTACAATATCTCCCAGGAGGACTACAGAATGGTAGAGATAGTTATAATAGAGAACAAGCCCCACAAGGCCGGGCCGCAGTGGAAATTCGCCGGTGCGTTTTACTTCGCCACACTCGTCCTCGCCATGATAGGTAATAAAAAAAAAATACCAATTTCGTTAAATTTTAAATTTTACATTTTTCAATTAAATTCATGAAAAAAATAACTTTTGTGAAATGTTATGATTCATTTTAAAAAAAAAGTGATACTGTCTTCGTTCGACAGGCTACGGACATTCGACCCCGGTAACCGTATGGGGAAAGGCTTTCTGCATGCTCTACGCGATGGTCGGAATACCTCTGGGTCTCGTGATGTTCCAGAGCATTGGCGAACGTCTGAACAAAGTCGCTTCGGTAGTTATAAGACGAGCGAAGAGATACATGAACTGCAGCAGAACCGAGGCGACGGAAATGAATCTCATGCTCGCCACTGGTATGCTATCGAGCATTATAATAACAACCGGCGCTGCCGTCTTTTCCCGCTACGAGGGATGGAGCTACTTCGACAGCTTTTATTACTGCTTCGTTACTCTGACGACCATCGGCTTCGGTGACTACGTCGCTCTGCAGGTACAACCTGACGAACTTCAACTACCCCATTCCGTTCTCCCGATTATATTTATTATATTTATTATATTTGCTTTTTATCTATTGGTAATTTTTTTTATCTACTCTATATTTTTTATTTATTCGGTTATTGATTTTTTTAAATAGTAAAAGAAATTTATTGCCAATGCTATAGAGAAGAAAAATGGTAAACCGAGTCCATGCTCTAGGCCACTGGCCGTGCAATAAACACGTATATATATTTATAAAATTATAATGCATTGTCTATATGTAACGATAATTACTCGATAATTACTCGAAATTTTATTATTTTTTTTATAGGCAAATTTTTGTATTTGTTCGTAAATTATTATTTTTTATTAGCAAATCGTCTAATGATTCGTGAACGACTTATTCCCAAGTGACTTAAAAACATTCCAGAACGACCAAGCATTGTCGACGAAGCCGGGCTACGTGGCACTGAGTTTGGTTTTCATCCTCTTCGGTCTGGCGGTCGTCGCAGCGAGTATAAATTTGCTCGTTCTGCGTTTCATGACGATGTGAGTCTCCCAGCCGTGATAACAATTTTTTTTCGTAATAAGCCTAATAAACCGGCAAAATTGTTATCGGCGCAAAAAAAAATTGCAGGAATGCCGAGGAGGTGAGGAGGGACGACAACGAGTTGCAGTCCGCCTCCCACCACGTTCTGACGCTGGACGGCGAGGTCGTCGCGGTAAACGGTAAGCTACTAGCCGGCCACGTGCCGATGTTACACGAGACCGACGATTGTGTGAGCGTTTGCTCGTGCACGTGTCTTGGCACAGCTAATTCCGATCTCCTCCGAGACTCGAGCGGCTACCAGGGCTACAGGCCGCCGTCGATCACCGCCAGCCTCCGGGTTAAACGTGCGTCCGTCTGATGGAAGGAGTTTCGTCGCCGTAGTCAGCTGCGTCGGGCATCGAGGACCGACAGCATGAGCAGGGAATTATTCGGCATCGGTCTGCACTGAATCGACACCTCCGGCGCTTCGACGAATTGTTGCACTAGAAAAAAAAACAGAAAAAGAAAATTATACAAGAGAGTATTTTTTATACCGCCGAAGATGATTTGACGGAGGGAAGTTGCGTCGGCGAGGCGACGACGACGACGAAGGGAACGCATAAGTGTTGTTATTATTATATGTATAAATGTACGCTAGTAATCGGATTATATCGTCGACGAAGACGCATTATCGCCCCACGGTAGATAAATTGTTCGTACGGATTTTTAACAAAAAAAAAATGCGACTATGATCGCGATAAACGTTACAAATAGCGAATTGTGTATCGACGTGCAGTACCGATATTAATCCTGTGGTACAACATAGGATCGCGACGAATGTAGATCGTAGAGGACTTGTAAATAGTATACAACGGTATCGAGACGCGATACTTTTTATACGACGTATATTGAGAAATAAATGAATGTGATGATAAGACGAATCGTAAGACTTAATTCAGCCGTTTCTGTCGCTGGGTACATTGGAGATTAATTCCAAATACATTTGAGACGTATCGCGCACGTTCTTTTACCCACTTAATATGTTCGTTAATTCATGTTTCCATCCATGGCTGCATTCGAGATAGATTCCAGCGAATGATAAAGAAAACGTCCCCTTGGTATCGTTATAACGTCACTACCGGTTTAAAAATCTCATTTTTCAACCGGAAATAACGTCATATGGGAAAATTTCAACCAGAAGTAATGTCGTATGGGAAAATTTCAACCGGAAGTAACGTCATATGGGAAAATTTCAACCGGAAGTAACGTCATATGGGAAAATTTCAACCGGAAGTAACGTTGTATGGGAAAATTTCAACCGGAAGTAACGTCATATGGGAAAATTTCAACCGGAAGTAACGTCATATGGGAAATTTCGACATGCCGGAAATACGTTACTTCCGGTCGAAAAATGAAATTTCAAAACCGGAAGTGTCACATTTTCAGTGAGATTTTCAAACAGGAAGTGACTTTAAAGAGAAAATTTCAAAGAAAATTCTGGAATGTATCTCGAATGCATCTAGTAACAGAAACGGATGAATTAAGGAACACACGGTGAATGTAGTCTGAAAAAAAAGAAAGTCATTCCCCTTCGCACGAGAGAACTCGTGATATATTGCTGATACATCGTCGGAACGATGAAACGAGATTACGTGCCGAGCGTGCACAATTGCGAATTGACGCTAAGGTCCGATCTGGCACTGCCGAGCTTTTTGCCATCGTTCGTCAGATCCGCGAACTGGTTCGGGACATGGAAGCTCTGGTGTCTCATGAGCGAGAAGCATCCCAAGTGCTTGCAGTGGATCGACAGCAGGGCGGCGGTCACGAAGGAGAGGAAGAGACAGTGCCGTCTGCCGAATTGGTGGATCATTCATCCCTGCAGTCCTGTCAGGTGGGCTGAAAAATACAATCGAAGATATAATGTACATTTTTTTTTGCACTCCAATGAGTCTCCGATATTATTATTACGCTAGATTTGCATATTTATGTTATTATTATTATTATTATTATTTATTATTGACAATAAATTAACATAAGATTCCCTATGCTGAAAATGGTCAATTTTTAAAATTTCGAAAAAAATACAAATTGCACGTATTCTGCGCGAAAATAGGCCACCTAAAGCGAATGGCGGTAGCAGAATTCGATATGTCGAAAAAAAATATTTGGCCACTTTCAAAGTGGAAAAATGAGACCTTACAATTTTTTTTAACAAAAATGGATTTTTAGAAAAAAATTTTTTTAGAATTTTTTCGATAATGAGATCCTTTGGGAAATATGCCACTTGAAAACAATGGCGGAGGGTTTAATTCGATATCTCGAAATTTTTTGAAAAAAAGTGCCGTTTCGCAAGATTTAACATAGGATTCCCTATGTCGAAAATTGTCAATTTTTAAAATTTCTAAAAAGGCACCAGCTTTAGGTTTTCTGTGCGGAAATGGGTCACCTGAAGCGAATGGCGGTGGCAGAAATTCGATATCTCGAAAAAGAATATTTGGCTACTTTGAAAGTGGAAAAATGAGCACTTACCATTTTTTTGACAAAAATAGATTTTTAGAAAAAAGTTTTTTTTAGAATTTTTCGATAATGAAATCCGTTGGGAAATATGCCATGGATGACCTCCCAACTTTACTATATAAAATTATTATTCAGATTTGTGTGGGAAATCGTGATGACCTTCGTGTACGCCATAGCGTTCACGACCATCCCGTTCATGATAAGCTTCGTCGTATTGGACTACGAGGTCGTGCGCCTCGACAGAGTGAACCTCGTCTTCTATGTATTTTTCTGGCTGGACATTGTCCTCAATTGCATGACCGGCGTCGTGTTAAAGAAGACAATGACAATTAATCTCCGACAAGCGGCAATTTTCAAGTACGTCAGAATTTTGTTTGTACGAATCGTACATTGTGGAACGGAGATTCATCGATCGATGACGAATCGATTACTCTTCTTTTCAGAAGCTACCTCAAAGGATTTCTTCTGATCGACGTGCTAACGTCTCTTCCGTACGACCACATAACCCGCGAGTGGAGAAAGACCGCCGGTCGAAATTCCAGTGGATTCGTCGCTATAATTAATCTCATGCCTCTGCTTAAGATATCACGATATCCGACCTTTCACTCCTACGTCTCTCAACTCTTCGTGGTAATTCGCAAAGTTGCAAGAAATTCGGCTGTTTTCGATTTTTATACAGTAATTTGCGAAGCAAGTGCGCCAAAGCGAACATTATGCGCCGGTTGTAAAGTGATCGCACTAGTGCAGAGTGAGCGTGCGCAAAGTACTTTACGCACGCTTAAGGGTGTGCAAAGTACTTTACGCAAGCTTGAGGGTGTGTAAAGTACTTTACGCACGCTTAAGGATGTGTAGAGTACTTTACGCACGCTTAAGGGTGCGTAAAGTACTTTACGCACCCTTAAGCGTGCGCCAAAGCGACCATTATGCGCAAGTTGTAAAGTGATCGCACTAGTGCAGAGTGAACGTGCGTAAAGTACTTTACGCACGCTTAAGGGTGAGCAAAGTACTTTACGCACGCTTAAGGGTGAGCAAAGTACTTTACGCAAGCTTGAGGGTGTGCAAAGTACTTTACGCAAGCTTGAGGGTCGTGTAAAGTACTTTACGCACGCTTAAGGATGTGTAGAGTACTTTACGCACGCTTAAGGGTGCGAAAGTACTTTACGCACCCTTAAGCGTGCGCCAAAGCGACCATTATGCGCAGGTTGTAAAGTGGTCGCACTAGTGCAACGAAAGCGTGCGTAAAGTACTTTACGCACGCTTAAGGGTGTGCAAAGTACTTTACGCAGGCTTAAAGGTGTGTAAAGTACTTTACGCACGCTTCAGGATGTTTAGAGTACTTTACGCACGCTTCAGGATGTTTAGAGTACTTTACGCACGCTTAAGGGTGCGTAAAGTACTTTACGCACCTTTAAGCGTGCGTAAAATAAGATCGGACCGACGTGCGCACGCGCCGAGTATCTACTACCGTAATACTACCACTTGGCTGTAAAGCGCGACTTTCACGCTCGGCAGGCACGAAAAGTATCACTTTTCATGTACGAGTTACAAAAAATATATATGTTGGACGCTAAACCTTTCAGCATCTGCAGATCAACGATTTCACTTATCAAATGTTCAGCACCCTCGTGCTCTCGCTCTACGTTATTCACTGGTTCGCCTGTTTCTGTTACGTTGCGCCCGTCGTCGTTATGTACGTTCTGCGAATCACCGTGGATGTAAGATTTATGATTCGCATTCGATTCACTTGGAAAGAAAAAATTCTGTAACAACGTCGTACGAGTTCCGCAGGAGTGCGAAGAGTACTGGGTGACGAGCATAGCGGACGAGGATACAGCGTCGAGATACCGTCACGCCCTCTTTATAGTCGTGCAGAACTTCGTAGCCAGCGGCTTCGGCGGCATCGACCCCCGCACCGACGGTCACACGATTGTCTGCACTGTACTCATGATCCTCGGACGAATATTCGAGGGATACATCGTCAGTAAGTTTGTGTGGCTTTGGTCGTTGCAGGGTTCAAGCCACATTGTTTTTTACACGCAGTTATGTTCCTGCAAATAAAAGCCGGTAGCCGCGGCGCCGAGACGAAGTATCAAGAGATCATAAATCAATTGTCGGCTTACACAAGACAGAAGCAGCTGCCGCCGTACATGAAGGGACGGCTCTTGGCTTACTATCATTATAGATTCAGGAACAGTTACTTTCGCGAGAAGACTATCCTTTCCAGTCTCTCGGGTATTCGTGACATATAATAGTGTCTTTTGTAACAAGTGCAGAAGTGCTACTTCTCGTGCCTGTCGAGAGTGTTGTCGCGGAAGCGGGCGAGAAGTACGACAGAAGCGTGTGTGACGTAAAATGCAATAATGCGCCTCTTAGGCGACTCTCGGCAGGCAGGAGAAGTAGCATTTCTTAAGGAATTTTTCATGTCTGTAAGGCGTGCGCATGCGCCAGAGCTCACTAATTTTACTTCTCGCACTAGTGCGAGAAGTAAAATTAGCGTGCGCGAAGTAAAATTAGGGTTCGAGAAGTTAAATTAGCTTGCGAGAAGTAAAATCGGGCCGATGTGCGCATGCGCACCGCAATTACAATCTATCGATCGGCTGCAAACTAATCGACGACGATCTATGTCGTTTGCAATCGTCAGAACAATTGAGACAGGAGATCCTGCTGCACTCGTGCAGAAGACTCGTAGAGAACGTCGCGGTCTTCCGAACCCTGCCGAAGCACATTCTCGGCTCGATAGTCGCCAATCTAAAGTTCGAACTTTATCTGCCCAACGACGTTATTGTCAAGGCCGGAATTCAGGGAGACTGCATGTATTTTCTCGCAAGCGGCACAGTCGCTGTTCTGACGCCCACCGGCAAGGAGGTACTTTTCACTTAACACTTCAACTTCACTTTGACTTCAACGTTTTGAGGTTACAATCAGCTGATGAATCCAATTCCCCCACCCATTTCCTGCCCACCCTGATGGACACAGCAGCACGAAACGCAGCACATGACACAATAATTACGGCACGTGCTGCACATGCCGTAATTATTGTGTCATGTGCTGCGTTTCGTGGTGTTATCGAAAGCTGAAATGCAATTCCTCTTCCTTTCACTTTCGATATCACCGTTCCGTAAAAAAAGTTTGTTACAGCTTTTATTACCGACTGAGGTGTTTTACCTGCTCTTACCGAGTTCACCGCCATTCACCGCCAATGCCTCTCGATTCCCACCAAACAATCCCAACAGGTTTGTCACTTGGACGACGGTGCGCACTTCGGCGAAGTAGCTCTGCTGGTTCCGGATCAACGAAGGGTCGCCAGCGTACTGGCGATCGAAGTCTGCGAGGTTTACCGGCTCGATCGCAAAGATTTTCGAAAGTGCATAGCCGTTCACAGCGTCCTCTTCGGGAAGATCGAGCAAATAGCCGCAGAGCGAATGGAACGAACGGTGATGATCGAGGAGCAGCACAAGCGCTCCCTGATGAACGCGACTCGCGCTATGAGCATGAGGCGGGGACGAGGTCGTCTGGGAAGATAATTCCTACCGCCCTTTTCGTACAATTCAAGCATTTATGCATACATATATGTATATATATTAACGCTCTTCGTTCTACAATACTATTTTATTCGACGTGAGAAATAATCGTACAATCCGCGAGGATCGTTCGGGCGCGCATGCGCAATAGTTCACGAAACGATCGTCGAAGATCCGTCCAACACATTCGCATATCATCGTATCCACTGTTTCTAATATTAAACGATCTCTAGAAGTGTATTTTTTTTGTTCTTAATCCTTAAATATTATATTATTGTCGATAAAATCGTTCGTACATCAGCGACGTATTTCGTTCGGCTAATTCGAACTCTTCGAACGCCGGATACAACTCTTCTCCTCAAACTAGTTTAGACAACAGTTACAAATCGTTGATATTACGGATCGAAGTGGTCACGGTACGTTGATGCACACCCACCCGGGGTCTTTCTTCTTTATTTTTGCACGAGGGAGAGCCTCGGAAAAGATTTTTTTTTTTTTTTTCGTTTTTGATAATCGATCCTCCGAGAGCTTCCCATATGGCCCAGCTCGTATCGCTAAATAAGGCACTGCGTGTTTAACTCTCCGACCGAAGTGTTCGGGGCTCGACCGATATGTGAATCAACCGCTTATCGATCGCGTGGAGACGCGAGTCGTGCTCATCGACAATTTACAATAACGATTTTCTTTTTTTCTTTTTTTTTACTTCCTTAATACGTACAGGTATAAAATGTGTATTTTCGTTTTTTTTTTCTTCCTGTTGCTTTGTGCTTGCTGGACAAAATACCACACTACACGCCCGGTAGATCTGCTAAGTCGAAACGGGATCGGCTCGAATTCTCGAACTGACCCGGCGTCGAATTCGAGAATTCTTTTTTTTTTCGAGCTACAAAAAAAATATCGTCCGGTCAGTGTTAACAATTAAAATTGACTCCTCTCCCGCTCTGCGAGAGCCACCGGGCCGCGCACTCGCTATAACGCAGACTCGGCGAAAACTCTACTGTTAAAAAATACAACTGTACAGGATGTGTGACTGGTGATGCAATATGATAAGGGGTTCGCAGGACTCGCGCGTCTTCGCGGCGGTTCTTTCATCAACGAAATACGTTTACCCGCAGAGTATTATCATGGCCGCTTTTGCTTACTTAAAATTCTATTATGCCTTCTATTAGATATTTATATGTAGATTAGATATTTATATATATATATGTATCGGAATATTTCATTATACAAGGAGCGTCGATGCTGTCGTTAATACACTCGACATACTATTTATATCATATACAATAAGAGATCTGTGTCTGTGTGGATGTCCGTGTGTGTGTGTGTGTGTGTGCGTGTATGCGTGTTTGTATACTTGTGTTCATGGCGTCCGCCTTTCTGTACGAGTACGTATAGTGTATTTTTGTAACACATGCACATAAAGTCCCACTTTTCGTGCATGAAACGCGTGGCAAAAGTGGCGGTTTTTAATAAGCCGTGCGAGAAAAATACTGAAATACATTCCCAGCCAAAAGTTAGATTCAGTGAGAATTTGAACCTTCTTTTCTGTATTCAACTACATTCATTGATTTTCTAGAAGCCACATGTATTTTTCAGAATTTTCTTACGTTTTTGAAATAAAAAAAAAATTCAACTCGTATCTTTTTGTGTGTACTGCGGAAACGCGATACGGGAACATATCCGAAATTGATGACTCTACATCAATTCATCAAATTACGAACAAAAATGTATGTGTAAGAAAATTCTGAAAACTGCATGTGAATTCTAAGAAATCAAGGAATTCATTTAAAGTGAAAAAATAAAACGTTTTCTGATTTTTTAAAAAACAATTAAAAATAATTTGGTAATCACTGTTTGACATTATTATTACGCAAAATCATAGGTTCCGACATCATTAATACGGCCGATTATTTTCAGATTTGTGGCATATCGCGAAGTACTGAAATTTCCATCGAATTACACTTTTGGTTGGGAATGGATGTGTTTTTTAACGGTCTAGTGATTTTTTTCGCACGCTTTCACCTCGTTCTACAGGCAAGAAAACTGTGATTTTTCGTGCATTTGTTACAAAAACTAATGTGCCATACTTGTACGAAAACGCGGTCTCCTAACGTCGGTCGGGAAGTGAACGACACTCGCCTTCAGCTCGTGCGTCCAACTTCGCAACCCTCGTCGAAAAACCACTTTCTCGCACTGGTATCGCAAAGTACTATTTTTAAATCTTTTTTTATATATTTAAATCCGACAAACGCGTTTTTTTTTACTGGACGCGTTTATCGCCCGGATATTTCGTTCTCCTCGTGTCTTCGGCATATCTCGCATGCGGGTGATATGTCTCACGATTTATCAAACGTGGATATGCGTACGCTCACTGGGAGTCATTTCGTTGATTTCTTTTTCTTTTTTCTCGTTTACTTTCGACGAGCGATCGTTAATATGTATAGGTACTTAGTATCTACATGTAGTTATAGACGTTCTAAGACTTTGGCAGTGAACGAGATTCGATTCGTTCTTTTTTTCCCCGACTTCCGGCTTTGAGCGACGGCGCTTCGTCGCTTGCGACGGGGAAGAGAGAGGTTGACCGGATAACTTCGACTCGACGCAATTTGATTGTGTATTCTTTTTTCTTTTTTTTTATCCTTTTCGTTCCTACGTCTTTCCCTTCGGTTCTCTTAGACGGCCCAGCGATCGAGGAAGCTTCTTCTCCTTCTCTTCTTCGCCGCGTCGAGGTGGGGCCCTCTCAGAGGAAGCTGGCCGGCCTCCGTGCACGATCTGCAGCAGAACTTTGCGTAGTACTTGTGCTGGCAATATTTCGCGAACACTATGAGATCGCACTTCGCGAAGAATGTGTTGTCCTGGCAAGCCGGATGGATGTAGAGACCTGAAAAAAAGGGACGACCAAAATGTTATTTTACTATAAAAATATCTATTAGTTATTATTATTAATTTATTACAAAAATGTGATTATTAAATAATCTTATTATAATTTTTTTCTTCGTCTCTTTACAGAAACTACAAATAATATCAGATTTTTAAATGTAAAATAGCAAGAGAGAGAATGAATGTCGAACTAGTCGCGAGAATGGATGAATGGTTAGCGTGCAACGAGGATTGGGAAATAAAGTGCAAAATAGAAAATAGTCTAAAAAGCAAACCTATAGCAATTATATGTGATTATATTGAAGAATTTGAGAGACTACAGCGAAAAGATAAGGAAAATGGTATAAATGAAACGCAATTGACATGATAATATGGTATGTTAAGATGAAAATGTATTAACAAGATGTTTATAAAACAAATGTAAAGACCCGAAAGGGTGTACACGCAATAAATACTACTACTACTAATCTTATTATTAAAATATGGAAAAAGATTTTTTTTTTTCAGCGATCAAAATTTGTCTCACCGTCGACGCGGATGTCTACGCTTGCGGAGCCGCTCGAATCTTCGTTCGCCGCCTCGCAGCGGTACGTGCCGGTGTCGTTGCTCTCCGCGTTCGAAATCACCAGCCGGTTCGATTCTGTGGGGAAAAAAAGAAATCTTCATTACCGTCGAAGGGAACTAATTAATCGTAAACTCGAGTCTACTCACCGGATATCTTGATGCGGTCGTCCGTACGCACGAGCTCGTCGTTCTTGTACCAGAGGACTCTCGGTATCGGATAACCGTCGACGGAACATCCGATACTGATGTCGCTTCCTATGGGATGCTCGGTTTTTTCCGTTGTGACGTTCACGCTCACCGGCACTGCGGGAGATTTAATTTTATATTAGATTTGGAACGCGGCGATGTCGGGTCACAGCGTGGAGGCGATTAATAAAAAATTTTCGATCGAAGAGATAAAAAAAAAACATTAAAGCGTGGCATTCGGCATTAGAATTACATGCTCGGGATCTTTCTGGCATCTCGTATGCTAAAAAAAAAAATAATAGAAAAAACCACCAGAACTGGGCACTTGAAGTACGCGGTACTTTTTAGTACAAGTACTTTAAAAAGAAATTTCAAGTACCAAGTACTTTTTAAGTACACGCTGTTATTACGGATAGTCATGAGTAGCGTGACATCCTGTTTTTTAATTAATATATGATTACCTGTCTAAACTTTTGAATAAGTATTTTTGTAAGAGCATTTCTTTTCTTATATTAAAAAAACAAGAAGGGACTCCTCGGTTTTTTTTCTTTTTTTTTTCAGAAATTCTTCAAGTACTTGTAAAACTTTGTACTTTGTACTTCAAGTATTTTTTGTGACGTTGCCCAGCTCTGAAAATGTCCCATACTACCGTATTGAAATGTCTGTCAGCTTTTTACATGCAACACGTGTAGAGAGACCAGAAGAGCTCCGAAAAAAAGCTGCATCAAGCGTACGAAAAAAAAAAAACCAGTGCGAGCATCTGCGGCGTTTTTGGATTCAGCATCGAGTCTCACCTTGGAACCGATTAGGACGAGGTGCCTCGGTCACTATGGGAATAACCCTCGGAGGTGTATAGGGGGTGAGGTGAGGTCGATAGGGCGGAGCGGCCGTCGGGTAAATAGGAGCGTACGTTTGATTAGCCGGAGGCTGCGTTCGGATGGGTCTGTAAGGATACTGAGGTCTGTCGGTCGCGGGTCTGTCGGGTCTTTTCGGGGGTTGGACGAGGTACTGGGCGTACTGTTGCTGGTCCGGTCTGATATTGTAAACGGGACCGATCGCCTGCAGCGTCACCGACCACGAGGCCGGTCTCTGAATTCCGTTGTACGCCTGGCACGTGTACACCCCAAGATTCGTTAGTGTTACCGAGCGTATTAGTAGAGTATAGTCCGAGTCCTGCTCGTAATTTTCCGAGGACAGCGGTAGCATGCTATCTCCACGCCACCATGTTACGAAGGGCCTCGGCCAGCCCATGGCGTAGCAATGGAGCACCGTCGGCGAGTTCATCGTAACCGTCACGTACGAGTTCGGCTCTCCGACGATCGCGGCCGAACGCTGGTGGGGCTCTAAGAATTGTTAATACAAAACTTACACTAGACATACCGGATGCACCCAATTAAAACTCATTCCCGATCAAGGAAAAAATTGTCTCGCTTATCTGCGGTCTTGTCGATTGCTTTTTTTTTTGTCCATAAACATCCATAATTATTTTCTCGTTCATTCGACGGTATTTGTCAAACGGACATTTTTTGTGATATTGAAATTTTTGGTAAAATTGAAATTTTTGGTAAAATTGAAATTTTTGGTAAAATTGAAATTTTTTGTAAAGTTGAAATTTTTTTGTTGTAAAATTCACAAGAAAATAATTGTGGACGTCTGTGGAGAAGAACGTTCATGCCTACTTTACTGTCGATCCAATCCATTTTTTTTTCTTTTTTTTTTGTAGGTTATCATTTATGCAATTTTTACAAAATTTTGTTTTACGATTTATCAAACGACATGTCGATTACAGTTAGCAGAGAATTTTTTTCCTTAATCTTGGCTATCTGTTAGAACGTTAGACCATTAGCACATTACACTACGTCCAGGCCATCGAATTTTCTATGGGTAAATACTACCACATACTCGATCGGATTAGTACCGAGAACGACTTTCGAGCTGAGCGAAAAATGTCCAATGTTACCTGTGACCTCCAGTTGGTATTCCGTTCTCGCGGGTGGGGCCAGACCGTTGTCCGCAGTACATACGTACGTTCCGCGATCGTAACTGTAGAGATTAACGATCTGCAGAGATCCGTCCAGCAGTATGCGGCGCCTCTTCTCCGATGGGTTGATCTGAAAACAAAAGCGACTTGATGAAATATTTTTATTTTTATTTTTTTCGTAATCCTCTGCTCCGTACGACCCTGAAGATATCGCATGACATCAAATTTTGTCTTTGGCAAGTCTCTATCAATGCACGCTTTTAGGAAGAAACGAAAAATTGGTCACTTGTAAAATTTTAATCTCCGAGTGAACTAAACAATTTTTCACTTGCAAAATTTTATTTTCTAAGTGAACTAAAAAAATGTTCACTTGTAAACTGTTATTCTCCAAGTGAACTAAAATGCAGGTTTTTTGACGAAGGATTTAGAGTAATATTTCGAGAGCTTCAAACTCACGACAGTCGTGTCCTTTCTCCAAACGATCGTCGGTCTTGGATTTCCGGTGGCTACACAGGTGAAGGTTACAAAGCCACCTTCCTCCGCGCTGAGGTGAGGTTCCTCGGGTTGTTTGATAGCGGCGGGATCGGCGCCGAACGGAGGCGCCGTCACGTTGAAGATCGGCGCCAGAGTCGTCGGCGGTTCCGCGGGCGCCGGTTCGAGACACGAAGTTCCACAGCCGTTGTCGCAACACTTCGTGTCGCCGTTGCAGTCCGCGTCGGTCGAGCATTCCTGCTCGCATCTCGTGCTGTTCGAGACCACCGGACAATTTCCAGGTTTCACGGCTAAAACATCATAAATCACACGGTAAACGCCAACTCTCGCATACGAACAAGCATTTCGACTTGGACGAAAATATATATTATATATTATATATTATATATTATATATTATATATTATATATTATATATTATATATTATATATTATATATTATATATTATATATTATAT
>JAPYZC010001069.1:0-22224 GCA_030522665.1 Ichneumoninae sp. A BG-2022a
CAGATTTCTGGTATCAAAACGCCGTACCGTCACAATATCGTCACATGCGGACATACATGTCTGCATTGTGCTATTATGGCGTGCCGAATGGTACGGCACGATTTTCTTACTGGGTTGGAGCGCGATGGGTTCGCAGTGGGTTCGTTCGGACTATAATAAGTGGTATGGCTCGGGTGGAGATCACGGTGGTTGCACGGTGGGTTCTTTCGGAACCCCCTGTCAATAGTGAACCATGCCTCCGTAAGTTTCACGGTGGGTCTGCCAAAATCGACGGTGGGTCTCGCAGCAGAATCCCACCGGTGGTTTCACGGTGTGATTTACGGTGGGCGGATCCGCTAGGGAACACCTAGAAAATTGTATCATAGGTAATTGTATATATGGTACAATTAAAAAGTATAAAATAAAAAATACAAAATTAAAAATGAAAAAATCTCCCGACTGCAAATTAGTCGTTATTATCT
Organism: Ichneumoninae sp. A BG-2022a; assembly: GCA_030522665.1. NCBI lineage: Eukaryota > Metazoa > Arthropoda > Insecta > Hymenoptera > Ichneumonidae > Ichneumoninae sp. A BG-2022a. The sequence goes on from JAPYZC010001069.1 coordinate 462, forward strand.
TTAAAATATTTGTTTAAAAGTGCACATAAAAATGGTCAATAAAACGTAACTTCAAAAAGGATGAAATAATGAATGTATGTAACAATAATTAATATTGTCAGTAAACAATAATAGTAATAATTAACGAGAAAGAATAATAACATAATCGATTAATCATAATTATATTAATTCATTCATAATCTTTGCTACAGTCGGGAGACGTCTCCAAGTTTTTTCGCCAGAATCTCGTGTCAGATATGATAATATCTGATCAGATCTGTTCAAGTATGGGCGGATACATCTGGTCAGATGTATTCGGTTATACATGTTCATGTACGTTCAGATTTCGCTATTTCTCTTGTCTGATGAAATATGATCAATCAGATCTGCTCTATATATGATCGTATATGATGATTTTTTCGGGCAGTATGAAGTACACATTAGGCGTAGTATTTTTTCATTATTTTCTAATCTTCACAGATAATACTTTAATGCAAACAGGTTAAAGATCGTCGAGTCTGTGAATTTGTTCAGGAGAGTACTTACCACCTTGAAGCCGAAGGTACGTAGAATCTGTCCAAATCAGTGTGTAACTTACAGCGGACACAAGTCGTGAATCTGATTTTTCTTTTTTGAAGATCAAGTACTCTATTGACTTTATTACATTTTCAGGCGGAATGGGTTGATTTCAGGACGGCTCTGCATATCGGGGGTGAACTTCCGGAGAGGTAAATTATATCAGCCCTCTAGAAGTAGAACTGCTGTATTAACGTTTATACTTTATAAACGGGACCTGTCAAACGATTCAAAAAGTAATTAAAAAATGATTTGTTGACTTTGGAAAATGAATGTCACGTTCGGAAATTCTAACGGGGTACGAATATGGAATATTTAAAATAGCGTTCCAGTTCCAAAAGCCACTGGCAATATTGATTGTACCTACCTCAATCATTTTACGCCAGTGATTTTTTATTTACAATTCCATAGCAGTCGCAAAACATTGGGAAGGTAATAATAAATCATGAAAGGGTAAACTGAAATAACAATAAACGAGAAAATTCTGCTGAATGCAGAAATCTACATATATTTTCTGCACATCAGACTCCTATAAAAGTAAGGGCTTACTTGTTCTAAATCCAACCTGCGCTCATCGTATTGCTCTTGCTTCTTGATTATAATGATCGTTAAATATTGTCTAAACGCCGCACTATGCAAATATATCATCGAGCGTAAGTGTTTTCGATGAGTTTACGACCTAGTCTCGTTTCGGTTTCTCTCTTTTAATTTTTTCTGACTCAATTTTGCTCGTTCTCTCTCTCTCTCTTTTTTTCTCTCTATCACTCGCATTCCTTTAATACATATTGCAACGATCCGATTCCTTATCGACTATGTTAAACGCCGAATAACGTATCGCGTTAGACGCAATAACGCATCACAACAAACCGATGTGGGTTATAATAGAATCTAATGATCGCAAGAGCACTTTATGATTATTGAATCGGAACGTCTCGACTGGTCATATAGATGTATGATAGAATTTATGCTACAGGGGTTAAAAATACATATTCAGAACTGTACTTAGATTATGTACAACGCCGACGGAGTTGTCACGTAATTTTCGATTGCATCTTTTTCAGAAACAGTTAACCTCTGCGGCTAAAGCAAAGCATCACCGGATGCGAAATTTTATTCTGCTTCTAGTGCTGCTTTCCTTTTTCCCGAATTACCAATGAACTCTGAGAATGATTCAATGGGACATTTTTTTTACCTCGTCGGTGTCATTTCGCTATGAGAAACGGCTTAGAACTATCTACAGCTACATAACGATGGCTGGCGGTCGTTATTTTATTAATTATCTATTTAACTCTCAATGAACACCCCTGCAGACGCGTAGTAGAAATATATTTCATTCAGTTGTATTTCGGGAAATCAACTAATTTAAATGCGAAATTAACAAAATAAAATACGATATACATGGTTGTTCGAAATAGTATCTTACTTTAACGCTCCAATTCCACTGACAAATATTGCAAGGTGCAAGCACGTCTGCACTTTACCATTTAGGATGAGAGCACTTCAATGTAGAACATCTGGAACGTGTAACTTACGATTGGAAGATGCAAAATATATGTTGTTAGAAGTAATAAATATTGCCTTTTTGAAAATTCCCATTTCCGAAATTTCAAATAGTAGACTCTTCTACTATGGGATATTTTTTCAATCAAGGTTGCGTTTTATAAAAAAAAAAATGATGAACGTTTACGAAATACATTGGAAACATTTAAAATTGTAAATTTAATGTTAAAAAATTAAGTCACGTCTACAATCTTTGAATTTTACCTGGGAATGTGGATTGCGCCCGCAGTTCACTATTCTGAACAATCAATTAAATATTATGCCATTCATTTAACCACGTTCGAAAAATTTTACAAGCTTAACAAATACATATTTTAACCGGATACATGGTCTTCTTTGGAAGTAAAAATGAATCGCAAATTAAAACATGCCGACGCTTTGCCATCGTTATTGCCGGTAGCTAGTTACAGAGGCGCAGCGGCTTTAAGGATGTTGGATGGCTTCAAACCAGTTAAAAGATCGTCTGTAACTGGAATATTTTGGGAGTAACTCGCGCAGACAGAGATATAAGGTTATATCAGATTTAAATCAGAATCACTGTTTCGAACGCCACTGATACATTTTTTAACGATAAGTCATCGATTTTTCATCTCAAGACAAAGCTCGTTGGTCGATCAGCCTACGTGGAGTTTTATCTGCTTTAACGTAGAGAAAACCCCATTTTCTCTTCGACATGTTTGTTGAGCCCCTAGAGCATTAGGATATTAAGGATCATCGATATTCAATTCTCCGTTTTCCTTTTTAAGAAGTCAAGTAAATTGCTGAAGTGTAAATTAATAAGTCGTACTGCTCAATCACGGGGAATTTGTCCTAAATGCACTTGAAGATACGTTGAAGGTGCGCGAATATAATCTGTATAATATGACCGACAACATACAAAAACGCGATGTTTTATCTATTTATTAACAAGCACCGTCATCGAACATCCTTAAGTCACGCTATTCTGCAATCGACTGTTCATTCTTCATATCAGTATAGGACTCTGTACCCGTTTGTTCGTATGTATGTTCGTGCTAATAATTAACATAACATTTTTATGAATCATTTTTCGATACAAACTGTCTGGCTGACAAGTTTCCATAGTCACGGCTGAATGCTGAAACCTTCATATAACAATTTCCATGTCGTTATACGGAGTGAGAAAAAGCAATTACTCAGCGGAAAACCTTTTTGATGTATATATACACTGTACTAGAGTCGATAGGGTGATCACACGGAAAAGCCATGCAAAAAGGTTGTCAATATGCACTTTCATCCTTTATACACTGCTTTCTTTAAGTTTCTTGATAAAAATTAGCCATGTTTGTATTGAACGTGATGGTGACGTGGAACTCTCTTGGATAACATCCCTAGTGGAACTGGTGCAACCACGGATTCGGGGTTGCATCGTAATCGCAGTCGCACTAGGGTTGACTAGATATGCATCCACGAGTTGTAATGACCATGACGAGACTCCGGGTATACTGAAATGAGACTGATCGCTTTGTTCAAACTTTTAACCTTTAAGCAACTCTGTTTTGATGGACCCGAGTAATCCCCATGCAAATATAAAAATCAAATAAATAGACTATACAACGATGGTTGCAAGGGTTACAGAAAAACGACGCCAAAGTAAAGGTTATTTACGAGTCTACAGCAAGTTACAATTTTGAACATTGTGGATTAGTCTATTGAAGTCTGCCGATGGTCACCTAAGTTCCGTTGGGGATTTTATCGGATGATAGACATTTGGAGGTCAATTTCTTGTCGCGGTCATGTATCGAACTATCGTGTCTCGCATTGGTAGCCAAACAGCTTCTATCAATGTCGATTCGTGCACCAAATTGCTAAATCACTTACAATACATTCGAAAATAATTGTGAGTGTTAATATTCGTCTTTGAATTACCTCGTGATATATTAAAAATATATATGGAGCATATATATTTGCAATGTACAATAATTTGAACGGGACTTCTGATTTATTCATCTTCGTTTTTAAAGTAAATTCAATAATCTTTGGCTGTACAGTTTAGAGATAAGCTAGGAAATTTCGGTAACTGCTTTCTTTACATAGTGGCTCAATGTTAGCTACAACGAGCTTGCACTTCGCTGTGGCGAGTCACCGGTAGGTAACCGATTATAATTTACTGTCCCGAAATTCAATACAACTCTATTAAAATGTCTTCATCAGTTTTCGTTAACTCTGCAATGTTGATTCTTGTCCCGAGTTCTGAATTCTTTTTACAAAACTTATCCACGATAAAAATTTCTCTTTACAGTGAAAACTCCGTTTTCCGCCAAGTTCCGGGTTGCTCACTTGTAGGCCTCTAAGGAACAGTAGGGACGTTACTCGTAACTGAACATCAGAACCCAAGAATTGTGGGTCTCATAGGTTCCTTATCTAGCGAGATCCCGCTGAAATGGTTCATGGAGAGAACCGTCCGCTACTAACATCACCCCATTCGCTTAGGTACAGAGAAGGTGCGCTGAGTTTCCACTGTAGTCTTAATCGTGAGGAAAAATAATTCTATCGTAGGATATGCATATAATGTTCCGATGGTGAAGTGTGAGCGAGACGTTCGTTCGATGCCTTATTAACCGCGCGTATTTTTTGTTTACACCCAGGGTAGACAAGCGTAGGGGACACAGCTATTTGAGTCATACACGAAAGGCAGCGAATGTCTGCCTTTTTGTCAGTGCTGGTGACTCTGGAAAGGATCCAACTGTATTGTTCTATGACCCTGCGTGTTGGCTTGTTGCTGATGTTCGACAGGCCCGCTGCCCGTTACCGGCTGTTGCAACGCTTTCTGTTGCGACGATTTACGTTGTTTCAAGCCGGTTGCCAAATAGGAGAATACGCAGGTTACTGCGTAACAAATCTCACGTGCCTGAAATTCGTCAATTATAATGGAGTATTTAATTAGTCACGGATACGTCTCATAACCCGTACAGAGCAGTTTGACCAGATTATGATCTAAAGAAGTCTTAAAGAGGTCCAAGTTCTGAAGAGGTCATAAATGGGGACGTAGGACTTCTTGAAGAGGTCCCCAGAGTAATTGAAAAACTTAATTCTGTACGGGAATTATTATATCACATTACTATCACAATCAAAGCTGGCGCTCCCAAGTCTGGACGGTTGTTAAACACTCCAGTATCCGGACCCACTCTTGCCCCGGCGCCAGCGAATGCTTTAAACTTCGAGATGCAATTGGTTTCGTTGACCGCGATTTTTTGTACGCAGACAAACCCAAAACCCAGGATGCGGTACCTTTGACTCTGATAGTAATGAAATGTGCCGAAAGCTCTTGAACTCACCATGGGTGACTTATATTTACGTTGAATTACTTGTCTAGTTTTTGGATCTGGAAAAAATAATGAAGCATTGAAAATCATTGGTCATCGGCACGTACGCATGGTTGATTATTTATTGCGTTATAGCTTTGTGAAGAACTCAATTCTTTGGAATAAGCAGAAATGTTTAAGTTCGTAAGTTCAAGTAAAACCGCCTCTACGTCCAATCACCAAGAGAAAACTCCCGCAACATGCTTGATCTCCGACGGAAATTTTTTTTTTCATAAGCATTATTATTGTTCACAATCGGTACAATACTTACTGAATTCTTCCAAAACGAAGATCCCACCATTCTGAGTAAAGCACTTGCGGATATGATCGAATCTTACAAAGAACTGAAAATAACGCAATTGTACCCCATTAGTTAAGAAAGAAATTGTGTAACGTACTTATAAGTATAATCATGCCTTATGTGTTGTATTACATGTATATAGATTCTCATCGTGTAGAGTTTTCGGAGAATTCTTAGTGCCGGCCATAATTCATCAGAAGTATGGCTCGCTTACAGTAGAACCTCAATTATCCAACCCTCATTTATTCGTACGATGATTTGATGTGAGCGATTCGTCACTCGAAGATGAACGACTTTATCGAACGCAAGTAATCAAATAAGCGTTTGATGTTTATGAGATACTTAAATTGAATGTTAGGTATATAATATTTTTCCATTTGGATATGTGTTATGCAAGTCAGTCAGAAAAATATTTACGTTTTAACTATCCGAACAAGGCCCGCTTTCCCAAAGTCCAAGTAGGTTCGGATAATCGATGTTCTACCGGAGTCGCATTTCCAATCCTATCGGCGCCACAACTTTCCGTTGGTCTTCATGTATGAATATTATCCAAACATTTAATTAGAAGATAAACTATCTTCGAATACTCTTCACTATTGTTATTACGTGGATCGATACATTAGAAGAAATAAATTTCGCTTAACCGAGTACTGGTATTTTATTCTGCATTTGTCGTCTAAGTTATACATTATTCTGAAATAAATTATATTAATTCAAAAAAATGCCTCTCCATTATGGAATGACGTGCTTTTATTCCCAACATTTTTGTTTACTTTGCCTGTACTAGAAGTAACAAGCTAGAATCAATTTGTAACTCGTTTATAAATTGTAAGTTCCAACTATCTCACAATTTTCACTTTACGTATTTATTTCATCCAATGGATAATCGAGATATCATATACTTTAATATCCGTAACATATACATGTGTTTACTAGTATACTTCTGAAGTAGGGGGCTATCTATGTGGTCGGGAGCATATGCGTGCAATATGTGTTTCGCTGCAAATTCAAAATAAACTTATACTCAAAATCGCATTGTCAGACGCATGCATTGTATAGATCGGGAAATGCCAGAGTAGCTTAAAAGCTCGTTCGCGCTAATGACAGATAAATTATTGCTAATTAAAATAGATACCAAAAACATGCAATAGTAAATTTGAGCGAGACTTGGCGACAAATAAACAGGAATATGTGGCAGAGCTTACGTAAGCAGCAATCACGATTTATGTAAGCAGCGGCAGGCAACTCTGGAGATGGCCTAAACTCATCTTACACCGTTGGCTGCTTAGCGTTCATACGTTATGCTAGATGTGCATTGATATTTCTATATAATTCAGCGGTGGACAAGGTTATTCCCCTACTAAATTATGGATGCGGCATAGTATATATATAGTTGCACTTAATTTGGATTATAATTATATTGTAGTAATTTATAATGTATAAGTATATATCCAATTAATATTGGGAATTCACAAGACGCGACATAACATCTGGTAAAAAAAATTTGTAACCGGATTGAAATAATATTATGTGCCAATATTCATTGCAAATTATTAATTTGTCGTGAACGTATGTTTACAAATCGCGAAGATAATTCTTTGTGACGAATGAGATCTCTAAACCTATAGGCTGTCGAACCCTCAATTTTCTTTCTTGATTGTTATTCCCAATACTGATGTGTGCGTGCGTTTGTATAGAATCGACGTGTCTTATTATGTTGTTTATAATAGCTTCTAACGAACAACGAAAATGAAAACAAAAAAAATTAAACTGATGAAAGAACACAATGAGTATCGAGTCATGTTACAGTGCCATGCCATCGATGCTACGAGTGTGAAGATTCTCCATCTATGAAGCGGTTCAAATTGCGTTTTTTTATTTTATATATATTTCGTAAAAGTATTTATAGATCGTTGATCGATCCGTCTATCGTATGCTGGAGTACTCCACGAGATAATCGTAATTAGCACAAGACACTTGCTCCACGCGTTAAATAAGCTCCGAGATTAGCTGGAAGCTTGATTCTTTTGTATTTTCAAAATCGAGTCACTGCTTTTTTCGTAACTGATCGCTTTAGCACGAGTTTCTTTTACGATCGTTTAGGTAAACAGTAAGCCAGCTAAAGAATGACCAGTACAGCATGAACGGAAAAATCGATTCGGAAAATGCAAATACGAAAACGTGAGTCGATTTTAAATGAATGAGTTTCATTCGAAGATTTTTTTTTTACAGAATGACTACGGGTTTCACTGCGTGGGTACATTGAGTATAATTTAATTGTGTAAAGTTCTCGAATGAGTGTCAATGATCTTGAGCGCAACATAAATCCAAATGAAAGAATTATGCAATTCCCATGATTGTGTGAGAAACTAAAGATTCCACTGGATAATCGATCGATCTGCATTTAATGGAATTTCAGAACTATGTCACATTCTACTATCCTCCAAGTTTTAGTAAATGAGTATTTAAAAGCATTTGCAACAATACGTGATAATTCAGGATGTATTCATTAATTTCGCCTGACTGTGTATTACGAATTGTGCCAAAACTTCATTATTTAACTGCAGAAGTTGTCAATTGCAGGATTTATGAAGGACTACAGAGTATGTCGACTTTTTAAATCGTCAGGTTCACTTTGGCTTGGGGGTTTGAAGAGGAATAACTACAGGTCTTTCCAAACGAATTGGATGCTACTAAGGCACTCTCTCTCTCTCACACTCGCGATCTCTTTCTCACTTTGATGTTCCTTTTTTTTTTTTTTTCAATGCAACTAATAACGACCAATAGATACACGAACGCAGATTGAAAACTTAATGCTCACAAACGTGAGTCACGGAAACAATTCACTGATCCTAGTAGGTTTCCGTAAGAGTCACATTGCCTCGTCGAGTACCAGCAGGAAAACTATTTACTTTTACCATTAAAACCGAAACATGAATGCATACAATTTCATGTTTCGGTGTAATATTTTTTTGCAATAATTAAATAATGTCACTTTTAAAATCCCGTTATTTACTCATCAATTGACGAATCTACTAAATTGAAGAAAAAAAAGAGGCAAGAAACGTTGAAACGTAATACGGAAGGTTACGAGATAGTTTACGACGAAATACGAACAAAAAGTAGGGCGTAAATAAGTGAGACCCGAGGGGTTGAGCAATAACCGGTCCTAAAAGAAAATGCTACCTTTTTAATTTATACAGTACACAGCTGGGCAAAACGCACCAAGTACTTGTATCCGTATTGAAGCATCAAATACTGAGTCAGTGGCCACTATTCAAAAATTCAAGAATTTAGTTCTGCCAGTACTCAGTACTTCGAGTACTTGATACTTTAATACGCCCTTCAAGTACTTAGGGTATTTGCCCAGCTCTGATACAGTACGCGTTCCGCTGCTATAGCAATTTCAGGAATGTCGAAATCGATTCTACCATAAAACGATCATATGTCTGAGGCTTTTTTCGGCATGTAAGCCAAACTAACATACAGTAGGGCCTCTCTAGAACAACGGGCTAAGAATCGAAAGATCAAAAAAGTTCCATTAAGCTCCTGTAACGATTTGCCAGTACTGATTTGTTATACTAATGTAGCGTACCCTAGGGCAGCATCTAACCCCTAAATAGCTTATAGTAACAAAACAACAAACATGGCGATGAACAATTGTTAATTTCCTTTTATACACGCGACATCTGACTTTGCGATTTTTCCGATGTTTCCATGATTTCCTACAGAATATGATCGGCACAATCTGACATGATTCAATAGTGGGCTTCGCCGAGAATCTTATCGAGAGGGCACTTGCGCGGAAATGACCTCTTTCATTCCAGTGAAGCCCTACTGTATCGTTAAAGAATAGTTTCAGCCCATTACTTAACTTCTGTAAATTACCGTTAACCGACCATTGGGCCTATAAGTCTCTATGATATTCGGGGAGGTACGGTTGCTGGTAAGTGAGTCGGCTATGGGACATGTCTCATGAAACATTTATCACAACTAACACCGATCAGTGGTAGGAAAACAGTGAGGTAAGACAGAGCAGATCTATTTAGTTCATATGCAATTCGTATTATAATAATAGGTGTGGTTATAATAATAATAATAATGATAATAATAATCATTAACACGGCTATCAAATGTAATAACGATAAAAAAGTAAATAAGCATTTCCGTAAAACGGCCAACACTGAGTATAATTATAGTCAATACTGAATTGTTAACAAACAATGATTCGTTGAGTAATACCTCGAAATCCTGTTTGTCCAGCCAGGGCAATGTCGACGCGAACAGGACAAGAAACAGAAAACAGAAAGAGAGAGAAATTAAGATTCGTTTGAAATATATATAATATAGGTGAATCCAGTAATCAATGTCGTAACGGTATTGTTCGATGATACACCGCAGTTTTGTACGACATTAGGATTGTTTTCGGTCAGCCGTAGCACCACACGCCTTGACCAGTCAAGCAACAGCAAAAATTGCTTTTCCATTGTTCAAGGACCATCTCAAAAGTTCCCCAAGCAAAGAAAAGTCTATTTTCCAATAATCACGAATCATACGATAAAGTGAACTCGATTCTTTTATCGTTCTCGCTCGTGAATTTTAAGAAATCTAACGGTATGTTTATTAACAAACAGAATTTTTTTTGCGGAATTCTGCATATATTTTATGAGCTCATAGGCATAATAAAGAGAAAATAAAAATCGGCAAATAGACTCATCTTGCACATTATCATGACAGATAAAAATTGTTAGATCTTTAGAGAGATATATATAGTATAGTATATAGGCATCCAACATTCAGTACAAATCATAAATAAAGATATTAATTATATAGGATATTGTTATGTTTGAGGAAATAAAACGAAACATGGATATATGGATATACGACCGTCATGTCTCAGAAACGTAAATAAGAAATACGATAATCGTAAAAATACAGATAAAAAGAGAGATTGCGGCTGCACATCGAGCTCCATGCAAGAAAACATTGAATAACGCTTTCAACCGAACGTAACGAAACGCAAGTAAATATGGTAATTGGTCCGGATTACGATGAAGAAAAAAAGATGGGCGAAGAAAGTATTTTATTCGATCGTATGCGACACGTCGGATTGTCGAGAATAGAGGACCATTTTGTTTTTATCACAACAAAGCTCTAGGTCTGTACGACTGTGTAGTATTTTTTATTATTGTCTTTATTATGCTTTTTGTATATATGAGTATGTGTCCTTGTGACACGTGAAAGGATGTCCATTTCTTCAATTTATATTTCCTGTAATCGGCAAGCTACTTCAGTATTTCATACATAATTGACCGACTTCACGTAGAACTCAATAAAATATCGCACCTTACTCAGATCTTGTAACAATATATCATTAATAAATTGTGTCCTTAGTACATCGTTATTTTGTCTCTAATACAATTTTTTAAAATTGATATTTAATTCTGATTGTATACGCGGGCACTTCTGCCAGCGAAAGAGTTAACAACCACCCATAGGTAATTGATTGCAAGTCGGAGTGTCATTACATAATCAATCGTATTATTGTATAATTAAATCGCTTTCCAGGCAAACGTGTCTACGATTGAATAAAATACCGGAGAAATCATTTAAAATTTTTTTTTAAATTTGATTCTGACCGAAGACAGCATTCGAAATCCGACGCATAGCCGATACATCGCGGTCCCACTCGGGGCGACATAGAAACAGACCGAGAAGAATATACATACAAATTAAGCAGTTCGTGGTCGCTAGCGATGGGAGATAATATTGAGTGGTCCTTGCATCAATGCAATCAACAAAAGAGATATAAAAATAAAAATAAAACAGAAAAAGAAACACAGAGAAGAAGTTATGATATTCCAAAAGTATAGACGCTTAGCGAAACGGTACGAAAGGAAGACGATAATTCGCTAACGCTTTGACAGGAAATCCTCCAGGTTCATATGATAATTATTCAACAACCCATGTACAACTCGCTTCAACGCGACGTAAAATTTGTCTCTCGTCTATTGACGAATAATATTTTTCGTAACGACAGACTTTGGTGATCAACACCCAAAGAACATTGGTTGATGTTCTAATTTCAACTTACCATCCTGGATCATGAAGGCACGTTTATCGCGAAATCAATACTCTTATTTATTAAATCCCATTCTGTAATTATAATTAACTTCAGATTTCCGGAACTACCTTTATGGAGATTCTAAAATTATCATCTGAAATCGAATTGCCGATCAAATGATATCAAATTCGCGTAATCTTAAAAAAATATATATAAAGATGTCGCACAAAAAAAAGTGCGGCCACCTAAACGTTAATATGTTAATATTCCGAAAAATGACCCTTCAAAAGATTGATTCAGCCGTTTCACATAGAACTTATTGCTCTTTCTAAATTTACAATTTCTTTAAGTTCATTCGTGTGGACAATAGCCAAATATCACGTCGCTAATTGTACATGGGTAATGTGAATTACTGTCACATGATCCGAGTGAATTTGTGGCGTAGCTGCCGCGCTCCAGCCGCTCGTCATCTTCTTTATCTTTCTAATTCATTCTCACTTAAATTCTCTCAAGTCCGAGCACTCTTTTTTGTTTCACAGTTGCATCCTCTCATTCGCTTTATTTCAATTGAATATTTCAATCGTGTCGGTTCAACGGAGGCTGGTTTCAGAGACAGCGTTGCATTAATGCACAGCTGTGGATTATTCGTATTGTGGGACCGGAAATAAAATAATTTTTGCGTGTTAGTTAAGAGTCTCATCGAACCGTTACCTTCCGTTGAGCCGAAACAACAAGAAAATACGACAAGATTGACTTTTCCGACTCCTCAAGGCAAGGTAGATGGGCATAGGAAGTAAATACGTACTCTGAAATAATGATTTCATTATAAAATTTACATATCGCTAGTGTGCGGAAGAGCACAGATCTCTCGTACATAATTCTACTGTTAATCGTCTTTTCCGGATTGGAGAAGAAAACAACGCGCCCAGAGCGTCGGTATAAACCCGTATAGTATATAAAATATTCTATTAAAATCGAATAATTCTTTTGAATTTTACATCTATTTTCATGGTAAAACAGATAAATAGCCACACAGACGCATACCTTGCTATTGGCGAAGAGTAGGCCAACGCCTTCAATGCAAACCTGGAGAAGTCCTCCCTCACCGGTACGCATATCCTGCACGGGAAACTCGTCGCCGAGCTCGATACCGATATTTGCACGGCCACGAGCCGCGGCCTTCTCTATCGCGTCTTTAATGCAGTAATATAGATCTTTGCACTGAAAGAAAGAAAATCTCATCATACCAAGTCTCCGGGCATTATACCCGCGCATAACGTTTTTTACATTTGTATCTCTGATTTTCGGAGTAAGAAGGTATTCTAATATTTTTCTTCCATTAATTTTATCTTTAGCAAGCTTAAAATTCAATACAGTCTTTTGGAGTTTTACCATAAAATCTGACTGCATTGCTAAGAAAATGGCGTTACTAATTTCACAAACGTTTTTCGAATTCGTGATGCTTTGTAAGGACAATAATTTTCCGAAATCGGAAACTTAAAAAAAAGACTCACCTTCTTCGTATAATAATTGTGGAACTCAAGTTGTTCACCGTTCCGCCTTGAAAGGCATAAAACTTTGTTCTTAGGGCTACAAGTCATGTTGACCAAACGTTCGTACCACCAACGCTCGACAATAACACCGTTGACCGATCGCAGTACGAGACCGTCGTGACGTACTTCCAGGAAACGTAAATCTCCGTCCGCATCGGTCCCCGAGTGAACCGTGAACGACTGGCGGTGCATTTGCCGCGAGGTAAGGGGCTTTAGATCGATATCGTTTCCGTGCTGAAATACAGAACACCTACATTCAATTTGATATTCTAGACAAACACATAATCTTATTAAGATAACCTTGATTAAATTTGTTCGTCAATTACACAATTTCTAAGATTGTAAGACCCTTAATGTTTCAGTCATACAGACACTTATACAAATACCATTTCACTGAATTGTTTATCAATTCTGAATTTATAGTCGTACAGAATGAATAAAAATTTTATACAAATTATTTAATAACCACAACACCCCTTATCAATATTAAAATTCAATATTTTGTTTTTATTTTTAAAATCTTAACTGTAATTATAAAATTTTATTTTACGTAAAATCGTATATTTCAATCATCAATGTTTAATGAATAACGTCCAATACTCACGAGATTATCTATTTGGTCAAGTAGCTGGTTTAATTCTTGACTGTAGATGAGACCGATGTGACTCTTGCCAAGAAGCCTCCGTACTTTACGCTTCAGCTCATTCTTGTCGACATTAAGCATTACCAATATTGCAGTTAGATTGTGAAGGAGCGTACAGAGTAATCGGTCCTCGTCATGCTCCAGCCGCCGTCTCTCACTGTCGCTCAAACTTTTGTACCTGTAATATATATTTTTTAATTATAATATTACAAACATGTTGACCCGATAGGCACGATTCACTTTTGATTCGAAACAAACTTTTTTTTTATCGTTCATGAAGTTGCTAACAACATTTTTTTTTCTCCGTTTATCGAACCACTGATACTCACCGCTCCATCATTTCTCCTGGACCTTGATCCATTCCTATCATGTCACGTTCCTGAGATACAGCATCGAGAAAAGCATCTTCCCAGAATTGCATCTGATCCCAAAGAACAGATCTCTCTTTTCCCAAAAGCCCTTAAAGAATAATACGATTGTAATTGATATTTGTATGCGAATGATACCAATTCAGTTTTACACTAAAGTGTATAATTATTTTATCGCGAACAATCTCCCTCCGTCGTCTCACAAAACTATCCAAATGAGCCCCTTCACAACCCCGCAAACCAAACGTTACACTCCGTCACGAAAATACAGCCAATCACAGATAGATTGAAAAAGCTCAGTATGAACTTTGCACAAAAACATCTCGAATCCGTCATCCCGCTATTTAGAAAGCTCCCAGCAAACAACATCCCCAAACACAAATTCCCGACATACACTATTTTTTAAATAATCTCCACAATAGAATAAAATGAAATAAAGCTACGAAACCGCTAGCTTAAGGTAGTCCTTGCGAATAGTGTTCACTTCGCATAAGTTTCAGTGAAATGAGAGGGAATTACAAATACTTGTCGATAGTATAAAAATCTGAAAAAATTAAGCATATTAAAGGTGCCGAAAGGATTAATTTTGCATAGAATAATTCCAATACGTTATTAACAAATTGATGAAAAATAAAATTGTTCAACTAAACTTCCGAAAATCTAATGTTTTTTTTATGAAAACGATTCGTTCATTTTTCTGAATACGTATGATTTTGTTCAGATTTTTATATGAACCAGAAGAGATTGCAATTCCTTCTCATTTCTCTGACACTTATGATAAGTGAACCCTATTCGCAAGGACTACCTTAAGCTATTAGTATAAGATTTTAATCGGTGGTATTGTCATCTCCACAAACAAGATTTTAATTTATATCAATGAGGCACTCCATAGATAAATATAAATATACAGGCTGAAGGACCTCCGTCAATGGCCCATAAGCCTGAGGGGGGGGGTATATGCGCATTGCATATACCCCCCCCCCCCCAACCAATGTGGCATTGCGCGGGTACATGTATACGCGCAATGCCACCGAACCATGTATTACTGAGGCTAATACAGTACATTTACTACTACTACTACTACTACTACTACTACTACTATTTTATCGTGATGGTTTTCACATCGTATATTGTTTCGTACCTTCGAATAGATATGTCCTTGCGGCTTCCGGGCTGGGTGTCGTCGTTGTAGGAACTAGACTCCCCCCATGATACCGGAAGCCAGTACTCAGAGATGATTTACTTGACCAAACACTTCCCGTCCGTTGTTTTTCTTGACGAAGGAGCTGTAAGAATATCCAGAAGAAGGCTTGCAACAATTTCCTATCCTATCGCGCGACCTATCCGCCCGCGCTGAACTTAAACAGATGATACTCACGTTGCTGTGTTCGACTTCACTGTCCGAAACGGTGCTGCGGACTGAAGATTGATGAGCTTGACGAAAACCAAGATGGCTCGTAGTGTCCAAAGACAAAGCTTCATTGCTTATAGTTCCTCCAGCACGTTGACCCTTCAATGAGCATGAAAAAAAATAATGAATTTATCGTTTCTGTATGATATCTCTGTAAGACCATATGAAACACTTCTCTTCTCGTCCATCCCGGGCTCAGTCGGTATCAAAAACTGTAATCAACTTTTCTCACGGGTTCTCGTATGTTCACTTAAAAGAAAAATTACATCGAAAGCGGATATCATCTCGGCTTTTGATGAGACTTTTCTTTTGATCGTGAATGCCAGAATCTGTGAGAAAAGTTTATTACAGTTTTTATTACAGTAAGGCATATTAAGGAACTCAATAAATCTGTTCGACCATCTCACCTCTGTATCGAATGACGTCAGTTTGCTCAGAAGCTTACTCTTTTTCGTAAACATATCGAAAAACATTTCCGTTGTCGACTGGTTTGAGTCCATCGCCGAATGATGTTGCGAGCGTGGTGCTTCCATCCGAATTTGTGGCGAATCTAGAGAGGACACAGTTTTTACTCGATGGTTTGTTGCAGTATTTATTTTCTCCATCGAATAAGCACAAAATGTAAATAAATCAATTGCAATAAAAAATGCTATATTATCCTTTCGATAATTACCGTGAAGATGTTGGGAAGTTGATTTCTGTGTTCCGTCCGCATACTCCGGATGGCTTGGAGATTGAGGGGTCCTAAGATTTTCCCGGCTACCATATGGGCTCGCCTATTAACGAAACGTCATGTTTACTTTTTCTGACAGCTGAACTGCTTTTGTAATCCTATTAAATAATAATTAGTTTTTCTGTATCACCTGTAACAGAAGAGAACCTTCGAAGGCCCCCTCGGCAAGATCCTTGCTCCAATAATGTGTGTGAGCGATTTCCATCAGTTGAAAAACCGATGCCATTCCACCAAGCCCGTCGCTTCTGTACGTAATCGCGAGACCATTAGCCACAGCTTGAAGGCACTTCAGCATTTCTTTGTACATTGGTCGAGTGATACACTAAAATTAGAGAAATGTTTGTAAGGGTAAGATTTTGTGTATTGTGCTCTTTGATTTTGTGATGATAGCATCGTGATAATTTGTCTTATTTATTTATGTTTTTCAAGTGAAAGTTCTTTAGGGACGTTTTGCATTTTCAGGGGAGTTGCGTAGCTGGCACGCCGGTAACCCGTAACGCATTACGCAGATTTGATAGTAAAGTAAGTCACGTAATTGAAAACCCTGTAACGGGTTATGCAGACCCTACAGTAGAGTAAATTACGTTTTCAGGAACGCGTTACGTGTTACGCATTACACGTTACGTCTAACGCGTCATATGACAGTCAATGTCCAAGATAATATAAATAAAACGTAATACATATAAACGTATGCTTGGCAACTACGTTTAAACTGATGACGATCGAATCACCGACCTTCGGATACATTAAACATTGTAATTACAAATATGGATATTATGTCGCGACAACCGTTGCAGGTTCGATTTGTGTGGTTCGTTGTACTCACGAAAATATATTGATAATATCCCCAAATAAAATAAAAAAGTACACGTCATTGAATTCATTCACGCAAATTTAACCATCGATACGGATCTTTCGAAGGAAAATTACCAAGAGATGCGGTGGCGTCTCGACGCCAAGCACCCATAATTATTGTTGGAGATTTGAAGCTGTTTTTTTTTACTCCTGACAATTTTCAGTAACTAAATTGAATTTTTAAGCGAATAATTCAATTAAAAGTATAGAATCTACTACGAGATTCGTCTCGATAATTGAAGCAGTTTCGGGACAATAATTGGAACAAATTCAAAGCAAAATGTGTGCATCATATTTCGGTCATCATAAAATTATAGGGACATTTATTTATTTCACATAATAAAAAGACGGATGAAGTAATCATATTGGCTAAAAAATAAATATCATCGACAAAGAAAAGGAACGTAACGTAGATTGTAAAGGATTTTCATTTCGGCCACACGCACACTTATTTTTTTGTTTTGACTAATTCCACTCACCACATCGTCGATGTGATCGTCAGGACTGATCTTTCTGTTGAGACCCTTGTTTAGCTTAGTGACAACGAGATCACGATAGCTCTCGTCTTTCATGAGATCTTTCATGCGATTGATTTTAAACCAACCGATGCCTTCGCCTGCTAGCGCTTGATTGACAACCTGCGATCGATAACAGTTGATGAAACCAATAAATCGGTGAGTGATTCTCAATGGTTGAGTTTAGTAGATTAATGATAAGTGTTTAATTTTTCATGAGTATAATGGAATATTTTAGAAACCATTTCATTATTACTTGTCTCTCGCCTTAGCGGGTTAATCGACAAATCTACATATCATTCTGGGGGATAATCGATTAAAAAGTGCAATCGGCAGATACCCAAACTCACGTCAGTTAGGAAGGCTTGATTATCACTGTTCGTATTAGATCTTTCCGCATTTTGCATTCTCTGCAATTCCTCTTGATTGTTCCTACTTGACGAGTGTTTTATCAACGACGATTTGTCAATCAGACCTGTTTTTCCTGTGAACCGAAGATCATATTCTTCAATAGGTATCCAATACTTATTTTCCGGCCACATAACAACCTCCGTGCTCGAATCATCTAGCGTTTTGGAGCTTTAACACCTCTACGTTTCTCCTACTTATTATTGTAATTTTTGTAGGTTTCACTGATGCCTACCTCTACGGAAAGGTCCAAATGGCTGGTTCTTTTCTTTTGTTTTTTGCGACTGGGAGAGCTGACTAGCGTTTCGATTAGAGCTACTCTTATTTCCTGCGGACCAGATCATATTGCATGGTTGATATTTCAATTTTGATTAACGAACACATGTACCAAGTTTTTTTTTTCAACAAAATAAATCAAAATGTCACTCGCATGCGTTTAAATTACATCCACCGATGTTAGTTCAATCATGAATTCTTTACACCAGTTCTCGCGTTTCTACGAAACTGTATGTTTTTCACTTTGTAAAGTTACCAAAATATTAATTACTTTTTTACATATACTTTTTCATTGTTCAAACATTGGAAAACATTCTAATAACCATTCAACTACTACACTGAACGAAAGAAAGGATCTACTCATGGAAATAGTTTAATCTAGCTTGCATTCATCGCGCGCGTTATATTTTCGAGATGCTTTTTTAGATCATTTTTAGGGCGCGACTCACGATTATTATAAGTTGTCAACGTCTCCAAAACGGTGTGTTACAGCCAAAAATTAGTGCACTATTGTAAGACGCGACAATTCGAAGCTTCATTCAAGAATAAATCATACCAATTAATGATCATAAAGGTCCATGCAAATTGCTACAACTGGTTGGCCGAAATAGGCCGGGTCAAAAAAACTAAGGGTGAGGATTATTACAATCTACCAAGCACTGTCAGTTGTTAATATTGGTGACCAACAATAAACTAACGACCGCGATTCACTACCGTTCCGGAAACAAGTGTCGCCGAAACAAAATGAAAGTAGGAATCGGAATTCAATCGTTTGTGAATAGCTCACCAAAGAGATCACTGAACATGCTGCTTGTCTGGGCAGCGATTCCATTCAAATCACTGCTCACGTTACTGAAGAAATCACGGCCGATTTCCCGGCGACCGCCACGAGCGTCCGAAGCGACCAATTGATTACTACTCGAGTCTTTTCGTTGCACTGCGCCCGGAGAGGGTGGAGTATGAGGCGGTGATTGTTGCGACTTTCCGAGACCCTATAGAAAAAAATATTAAGAACATGCATGTCTAATTATGTATTAGGTAGGTTAGTAGTATGTATTTCGTAGGTCTAATTATGTATTTAGGTACGTTTTTTATAATAAAGAATATCGTGTGATCGTCGATATTTGGAAAGCATCGTCGGTAAATTTTTCTTTTCTTCATTGAAGAAGCTTTGCGAATTAAACTATTTCATTTTCATTAAGCTCAATAGTGTGCAGAGTGATATGTTAGCTTAACAGTGCAGGTTTGGATATTAGGAGATGGATACACACATACTTTTTGCGTCAAAGTATTATTCACCTTCAGCAAGCCTTTTTTTGCTGCTGCCTCTTTCGCACTTTTCGTCAAATCGCCGAAAGTACTTTTGCCCACATACGTCAGGTCATCGAAGGTATTTTTGCTCACGCCGGCAGCAGTTTTGCTCGCTTCCAACGCCGTCTTGGATGCCTCTTGCACCGATTTCGTTGCCTCATCTACTGCTTTTTTGGTGTGCTGTGTCAGCTGTAATACAATATCTCAACATTTTATATACTGGGATAATGACAAAAGCAATAGAAAATAATGTTTACTGAATACAACGCTCCAAACTACAAAAGCCTATTTTTACCGACTCATTGCTACAGATTTATTTATACTCATACTATTGCGTTGTGAATAATAGCAACACTACGGAGCGACTTATATTAACATTAATATTGATAATACGCACGGCCTGTATATTTTATTTTTTGGATCACCGGAACGTGCAAAGTGTTCGTAGATAACAACAAAAAAACATTTATTTAAAATTACATTTGCAAAAGAAAGATAACGTGCACCACATAATAAATCCCATCCAGCCATCTTGATATATCGATATTTGTCATTGATAAATATTCTTGATATCTCAAGGCTGAATAAATCACATAAAATCGATTATGATATTGTGTGCGGTAGGAGACAACTTACCTGTTCAAGTGGCCCAAAAAGACTGTCCTCACCAGCCTCAGTAATTTTTTCCTTTGCTTGATGTTTCAGCTATAACATAAAAAAATTCTGTTAAATACATCATACGGTTAGTTTATCGCGATATCTTAAAATATCACAAAACCCAAGAAAATGTCATACAAATTTTTTCTCTATGATATTTAAGAGTATCGTCACCATCGCCTCCGTGCTAAGAATCGAGGGAACGTGGATGAAATGGGGAGAAAGGAGGGAAGGTAAGGAAGAGGTAAGCTCTTATTATTCTATCCATCCACTGTGAGGACTTACGCCCTTACGATTCTAAATCCCTTAAGTCCATTAAGTGGAATTTATAATTGCAAGGGTTTGTTTTTTAAAGGGAATAATAAGGGTTTAAATCCATAAACGGCGAGAGGATCTCCTCCCCAGGTCTTGATTACTCTAGGTCGCCTTGGTCTCCTGCCCAGGTTTTGATTATTTTAAGTCGTTTAGAGACTTTTCATGTGAGCGCAGGAAAACGCGCGACTCCGGAAAATGTTTTAAACCAGAAATTTACCGGACATGCATCGACCGCAAGTGACGTCTTATCAGGGCCTCGGATAGAAGCCCTAGGGGGATTTAGAATAATCAGGGCCTGGGGGGTTCCTTAGAGGGACGCCATAAATTCTGAAAAATCAGAACAAACAAATAACCTTCCAAAATATATGTAAGATAAATATGTACATATGTTTTTTTAGAAAAATATTTGTTCTCCTTTGATGTCGTGTACCTTGTCCATGTGAGCGAGCAATCCATCTTGACTACTTTGCCTAGTCGTTTCGCGAACCAAATCCTTAGCCTGAGTTGCAAATTGTTCGAACAACGATCCCTGCGAACCTTGCCTGAGTACTCCATTTCCTGTGGCACTGCCTCCACTGTTTTGACGCTGAAGCGAAGTGATACTGGGGCTTGGCTGTCGTTGAACGTTATTGTTTCCCGAAGCTCCCTGACGCGAATGCGAGGATGTGCTGCTGTCGCTACCACCGCTCGATTGTCGGGGTAGAAGTGGCCCGACTGCCGAACCGAAACTCGAAGTTCTGGCGAGGACATTTCCGACGCTTGGCTGACGCTGAAGTCCGGTTGGTCCGATCGGCGGAACCTTCACAATCCACCGAAATAACATTAAAAATATTTTCCCATGCGTGCACAAAAAATTTACTCGGTCAACAACGTCTCAGGGGGGGGGGGGGGGGCGAAAGCAACCTGCGGTTTTTT
>JAPYZC010001070.1:0-42848 GCA_030522665.1 Ichneumoninae sp. A BG-2022a
GTGTCATCATGGATTTTCAATACTTCAATTCGGAATAAATCATATCTGCATAGGAGTGTCCGAAGATTGGGACGTGTCCGAACATCGGTACCGTTACCTCACCGTTTTCCGCGCGGTGATTCCCGCTCTACCCACACCCGCGGATAGATTGAACTCTCTCGCGGCGTTCTATCGCCGGCGACAGTGGGAACCAGGCCAAGAGCATCGCCGCGGCCCGTGACATCAATCTTTCGCTTCTGTCGGTTGCGTGTACGCGCCTCGGCCACGCACAGTCCGAGCTACGGACGGAGTGCCGGGCTGCGTACGGATCGACACGCACTCGCGTACGCGGTAACGCGCTACGCAAGAGCGCTACTGCGCAGTTCGCCCGACTGTTCATACATTGTATCGTGCACGATTGCAGCTTACCTACCGGAAAATATCGATTACAATTTTACACACGCTCGAAATTATAGACTCCGATCGATAATCCTCCACCGACAGATCGATCGGCAAAACTCGATGACAAAAAAACAAAGAAAAAAAAAATTATCAACCATAAAAAAAAAACATCCTGCGAGTATCGTCGACACTTCGAGATGGCGTCATGATTGACGGTAATTGGTCGCGCGCAGAGGTTGCGCAAAAAAAAAGGCCTGTAATTACAGAAAATTCGAAAGAACAAAAAGGCAATAACAATCAAAGCCGCGAAGTAAACAAACTGGTAAACAGAAGGGGCACGTGCACGGATCGGGCCGGATTGCATCGGTGTCTGTGCAGTAATAAGCGCGGCGCGGCAGGCACGGTAGGCCTCGTCGGCGTCGATCAACCTTCGGCTCGCGGAAGCGCGAGCGCGTAGCTGTGTGTGCGACGCCGCCGCCGACTTATGCAAGGCTGCGGTCTGACTCCGATGTCGGGCCGCGTCTGCGTTTGTCTCTGCGAGTCGGAGAAGGACGCGAGAGAGACGGGACAGCGGGGACCAGGTGAGCGACGGAGCTCGAGGATAGACGTCGAAGAAGACGCAAGAAAAAAAAGGGGAAAAAGGAAGAAATGATGCAAAAAAAAGTAGACGTAATTGCGCCGACTGGCGCCTCCTAATTGCCCGTACATACGCCGGCGTTATTGCACAATGATAATAATTGTTTTGCCTCCCTGCGCAATTCCGTCCGGCTTGGCGGATGATCCCTGTGAGCGAGCACTCCTGCTATTACTCCTCCTGCGCCCAACTTTCTCGGCGCTCCTCGTAATTCGAAATATTTTCATTTCGCGAAACGAAAAAAAGAAGAAATGAAAAGGAACGATACGCAAGTTTTGCACGCAATGCACAATGATTGAGATACGACCGACAAGAGAAGAGGAAAAAAAACAAGGGAGCATAGTGAGAAGGGAAGTGAGAGAAAAATTGGATTGGAGGAACGAGCGTGTGCGAGGAATCCTTCGGTGTTGTTTTTTTTTTGTATTTTTTCCCCCCCATTTAAAGGCCCCCTCCCCTTTCTCTTTCCTTTTCTTCGTCTTTTCATTCGCGAGGGCAGCTGCGCTTCGCGGCGACGAGCTCACCTGCCGGGGCCACGTGCTGCCCGGGATGAAGATGAGGGCATCGGAGAAAATAAGAAGACCTTTGGGGAGGAAGGAGAGAAAAGAGAAAGATCGGAAGGAGGGGATTGTGTAGCGTAAGGTACAAGTAAGTTGCATCGATGGGGAGAAATTTCGTCCGGGATTCTCTCTCGATGAAGAGAACGAGAAGACGGTTCTCCGCTGAAAAGGTGTTCGAAAATTGGAGCAGCTTCGTCACTTTCCATCCTGCGAGTGTGACGCGGCGCACGCGGTCTGGAACGTATAATAATCGCTATTATCGATCAAAGTACCGTGGACGCTTCGACGAATTCATTTTTGTCGTGCAATAAAGAAACCGGCAGCTGCCGCTCTAAACGGGAGCGCTTCTTCGTGAAAAAAACCGCGAGAACCGCGCAAAGGACCTGCGCAGTGGCGCAGGAGAGACTGCAGAATCGCTCCCTTCTGTCGCCCAAAACATACAGTTCTGCGTTGCAGCGACGAGCATACCTGTGTAACGAATCCAGGCCAGCTGCTTTCGCAGTTCGCCGACGGAGATTTATCTGCGTCGCAGACAGCGGGACGGACCGACTGAGAAGGGAATAATATCCTATACATAACATAGAAAAAAAAGAAAAACTGTATACAAACTCTTATGTATCGAAGCGAAAGATCGGAAAGGTGCAGAGGAGTCGGCTTTTTTTTTTAGGGTGGGCTCGCCGCGGTATTATTAGGCCCATTAGGTCCCAGACAGGATCACTGCCCTGTGGCGAACAGTCATTTTTCGCAAACGTCACACATTACACCCAGAAAAATAATTTATTTATCGGTCACCATTTATTTGGTTTAAGTAAAATATTTGATTGATTTAAATAAATATTTATTTCGTTTAAGTAACTATTTACTTAATTTAAATAAATATTTATTTAAATCAAATAAATATTTTACGTAAACGAAATAGACGGTGGCCGTCAAATAAAAAAATGTTCTGGGTATACAGTGCGAGCCTATTCGCGCTGAGAGCTACGATGACAGCTGGTCCGCGATAGACGTAGCGGGGGGACTTGGTTTGAAAAATCGCTCGGAAGCTCGAATGCACGTGCCCGATGGGCCGAGGGAAATCGGCAGAAAATTCGAGGTTGGACCAAAAAATAAAAAAATAAATCGACAGCTGTGCACCATTTTTGTTGGCCCCACTTCCGCAATACCAGTCGCATCGACACCTCCCTTCGGCTCTGGTCGATAGCATCGGAAGCGGCGATAATCGTTGCCTGTGCATCGAAAGATAAATACGAAAATGAATGCGGAGGAAAGTCATTAGGGGAGGTTCGCTGTACTCGCGTGTCTCTCGTCCCTTCGTCTCGTTTAATTATGTCCTCTCCGCCAGCTCGCTCTATCTCTCCGCGCCTTATGTCGCATTATCCCTTCCCGCGCTTGGAACGTCGCGTATCGAGACTGACGCTGGCGAGCAATTAAGCGTACCCGAGTCACGTAAAGGAAGGGAGATGCGAAGGCTGGCAGGTGGCAGATCTCGTACCGTTGCAGTGGTTACTCGAGGGTCCGAAGAGGTCGAACTACTATTCGAATAAGAAAAACACAAAAAAAAATCGAGGGATATTTTTTTACTCTTTCATAACACACGAAGTATGCGAGGAGAGAAACTATTCAAATCCAACACAATTGCTCTGTCAGATTGTGGTCTAGAAAAATTATTTATGTGGCCAGAATTAAAAAAAAAAAAATTTCTCATACCTGTCCGTCCGTCCGTCGGTCCGTGATTCCAATAAGTTTTCGGAGAGTCTTCATAAAAATATATGTTGCTCGAATAAAATAAAGGCAAGCTACCTATTAAAAAAACAGTGCATCGAGTAAAAAATTGATTTCGTTCGATCGTAAAAAAAATCGATTGAATGCGCCGCTTTGTATACGCACAAAGCGGAGAGAATCTATCAAAAAAAATCGCCTGCTAAATTATGGTCCAAAAACATTGCTTGCGTATCCCAAAGTTAAAACAATAATTAATTTTCCCATAATTCCGTATGGCAGCGAAATTTGTCGTCTCAAAAGAAAAAAATTAATTGCCTACTCCATAAAATTATATGTTGATCAAATGAGATAAAGTCGAGCTGCTATCTATTTAAAAAACAGGGCATCGAGTGACATATGGATATCGTTCGATCTTAAAAAAGAACGATTCAATTCGCCACTTTGTGATTCAGCCTGCAAATACGACGGCTCCGGTGGTTCGAGGGACAAATCGTATGTGCGTAAACTGCGTCACGAGGAGTTCACCACAGCAGGTTGCATCTTGACACGCACTCGAACGATGGGACGCGAGTGCGAACGAAGGGGGCCCCTGGTGAACGAGTGCAACGCACGCCACAGAGGACGATGCACACACAAAGGTCTTCTCTCCGGTGCGGCCGCGGCGCGGTATCCCACCTGCTGCACGACGCACCGAATGCTGCTGCTGTTGGTGCAGCTTGCACCGCGATGAATCGGCGCCAGAAGCAGCGGAGCAAGGGTGAGCCCGGCCGAGTGATGAGCGGGTCGAGAAAGAAATAAAAAATATCCTTACCTCCTCACACCGGCTGGCCACCACTTACTACGTACTCACTACGTAGTAAACGCGTAGCAGGATTTTTTACATTTTTTTTTTATTTATTCTTACACGCTATACGGTTTATCCTCTTATTTTCCTCCGTGCTGCAATCGCTCGCACATGCTTCGAATGCAATTATTATTCTTTTATCTTTTGTTTTTTTTTTTTAGCTTCTTCCTTTTTTTCCGGATCAACTTTGATGGATGTGTGGCGGTACAAAATGTTCACCTGCCATTTCATGCAATATTTAATTTAATTAATAGATACATTTATACTAACAATTAAATAAATAAATAAGATAAATGAAAGTATCGTTACGTTCTCATACCGGCTGGCCACCAGTTACTACGTACTCACTACGTAGTAAACGCGTAACAAGATTTTTATTGATTCTTACACGCTATACGGTTTATCCTCTTATTTTTCTCCGTGCTGCAATCGCTCGCACATACTTCGAGTGCAATTATTATACTTTTATGTTTTATGTATTTTATTGTTTTGCAGCTTCTTTCTTTTTTCCAGATCAACTTTGATGGATGTGTAGCGGGACGAAATGTTTCATTATCGTGTGTATGAAACTCTCGAAATCGCGGATCCACCTGCCATTTCATTCATGCGTTATTTAATTTATGAATAAATTGATATCCATAATTACATAAATAAATGAAGTAAAGAAATAAAAATATCATTACCTCCTCATGCCAGCTTGCCACCACTTACTACGTACTCACTACGTAGTAAACGCGTGGCAAGATTTTTTAAATGTATTCTTACACGCTATACGGTTTATTCTCTTATTTTTCTCCGTGCTGCAATCGCTCGCACATGCTTCGAGTGCAATTATTATTCTTTTATCTTGTGTTATTTTTTTCCTTTTTTACAGCTTCTTCCTTTTTTTCTGGATCAGCTTTGTCAGATGTGTAGCGGAACGAAATGTTCAATTATCGTGTGCATGAAACTATCGATATCACGGATACACCTGCCGTTTCATTCATGCGGTATTTATGTATAAAAATCCACTATTAATTTTTCCTCTTCTTCTTTTCATTGTACCCAGCAATAGCATAATCCTGCGCTGCTGGTGCGAAATATTAATCCCGCTTATTACGTAAAAAAAACCAGAGATTCTAAAGATAGCCGATATCGATGGGTATTGATTGGTGGAGAGGTCGCGATGCATCGTAACTCGCTGCCTTGCTACGTAACACCTGCTGCCTCATAATCACCTCCTACCCTCTTCCGTTCCGATACGAATTCTCCGTTCTCCGCTCGGCGAAAAATCATATCGAGCTCCGAGCGGCTAACCGACTCTCGTTGTATTTTTCATCGACCTTTATTTATAAATGTTGACAGGTGTGCATCGCTCTCTACGACCCGGTGCGATCCGTACGAGCGCCTCTGAGAGCGTTGCAGCCGGTGCTCGACGGCGGGTCCAATCACTGCTCATAAACTCCTCGGCTCTCGCTTCGAAGTGTATTTTTCTTCGGGACTTATTTTTTATTTATTTTTTTTGTTGCTTCCTCGTACATACAATCCGCGGACACCTTGTTGCGATCGTTATCGGTGAACAACGTGTGTGTCTCGGCGATGGTTCAACGCGGAGGAACTGGAGAGCGCGCGCAAGCTGCTCGCCGGTTTTTCTTTTTTCGTCCTCTTCCTCTACCGGGCAAGATATATATCTACGCGCGTCGCGTTCATCGACTTGTGTACAGGCAACAAGTAGATGATGCACCCCAAGGGAGGGGGAAGCCGCGTGCGGGCACAAAGGGCACAACGGGGCCCAGAAGGATCGAAAAGCGCGGAGGGGCCTCTCGGTCTCTCCGCGCCGGCGAGACCGGCCACCTGCCGACAGATGTTTGGGTCTAGCGGGGCACGAGAGAGAGGCGAGGAGGATCCGAAGGAACAGCCCGAAGAAGAAAACGCTTTTTGGGGCCCCTCCGAAACGGCTCAACGACTCATTCGTCTTTTCTCCTCTCACGCCGTCCTCTCCGCGCCGCTCTCCTTCTTCGTCTCGTTATTTCCCTTCGCGAATTCCCCTCTTTTCTTTTTTGTGTTATACCCGACGCCGAATTTCTCGCCCGACGCGCATAACTCCCACTACAATACCTCGGTGAATTGTGCGTACGCGTAACTGGTTTCACCTGCCTTTCTCAATTTCTTTCTCATTGTCCCCGTTCTTTTTTTGTTCCCTCACCAAGGTGGTAATCGCGAGCCTCGTAGTCGCAAGATTGGGCGAAATGATTTTTTTTTATTGTATAAACGCAATAATGCGCTGCACGACGAAACGCTGTGCACTATCGCCGTGTACAAATAAAAACTAATTTTTCGACCACAAATGCGTCACTTCCGGTTTGAAAATCTCATTTCTTTACCGGAAGTGACGACATAACGAAAATACGTCGTTTCCGGTCGAAAAGTGAGATTTTCAAATTGGAAGTGACGTATTTCGTGTATGACGTCATTTCCGGTTGAAAAATGAGATTTTCAAATTGGAAGTGACGTATTTCGTGTATGACGTCATTTCCGGTTGAAAAATGAGATTTTCAAACCGGAAGTGACGTTTTCCTGGTATGGCGTGGGTTCTGATCGAAAAATGAGATTTGCAATCCGGAAATAGCGTATTTCCGGTGTAAGGTCTGGTCGAAAGATAAGATCAAACTGGAAGTGACGTATTTCCGGTAAATCTGCAAATTTACCGGAAAATCTGCAGATTATATCTGGATCTGGAGATTAAAATTTGTAATTCCTAAATTCCACAGTCCATAGCGAAGGCGCGAAACGGCTGCGTCACAACAACAGGACGCGAAACGCCTGCGCCACACCAACAACACATCACGTGATCGGGATACCGGTACGAACGATCGATAGTGGGAGATTTTTTATCGGATTTATTTATCATCGTGAGAAAAACATAACACACGGTTCATTGTTTATTTATTTTTCTGTAAAAAAAATTAAAGAAATCTTTCGCATGGATGCAGATGGATTGGTAACTGCCATTCCCCAAGATTCATATTATCCACGTAATAACATCAGCTATTACCGTTTGTCAAAATTCGCCGAAATATTTACGATTATTTCGTAAAAAGTAGCAAAAAGTGCCTTGGCGGACGGCAGCCAGCACAAGGCGAAATTTAATGCCCCGACAAGTAATCGGTCGGGTCACGCGAGCTCGCGGCTTCCTCTCCCGTTTCCCTTTTGTTTCCTCCCTTCCTCTCCCCGAGTTGTACTCTTTAATCTTTTTTCTTCCGGGTAAAGCCCGAAAAACATAACCCCCGCCGGTTGGCAAGGGGATGAGTTGGGATCGTCTGCAAGATGTCGCAATTTCCTCAGGGCTCCTACGCATTACACACAGTTCGGTGTACACCTGCCGTTCGAGACGAGCATGCAGCCAGGGTTCGAGCATATGCGAATGGATTCAAATCGGGTCAGAAAATCACAATTTTTTATTTCATTTTCAAAAAATAAAAAGAAACTTGCCCATGGATGTTGCAACGACGAAGAGGTTTCTCACCTGTTGGCGCGCTTGTCCTTTTGTTTCAAATGTGGATACCGATATATCGATAATCTCATACAGGCATCACATCTCAACAGGCATCGGAACGAGCATGCAGCGAGGTTCGAGCATATGCGAACAGATTGAAATCGGGTCAGAAAATCACAATTTTTAATTTAATTTTCAAAAAAATAAAAAGAAACATCCCCATCGATGTTGCAACGAAGAAGAGGTTTCTCACCTGTCGGCGCGCTGGTCTTTTTGTTTCAAATCTCGATACCGATATATC
Source organism: Ichneumoninae sp. A BG-2022a (assembly GCA_030522665.1). NCBI lineage: Eukaryota > Metazoa > Arthropoda > Insecta > Hymenoptera > Ichneumonidae > Ichneumoninae sp. A BG-2022a. The sequence goes on from JAPYZC010001070.1 coordinate 7,918, forward strand.
GATAATCTCAACAGGCATCGGGACGAGGATGTAGCCAGTTTCGAGCATACGCGAACGGATTGAAATCGGGTCAGAAAATCACCATTTTTTATTTCATTTTCAAAAAAATAAAAAGAAACATCCCCATCGATGTTGCAACGAAAAAGAGGTTTCTCACCTGTCGGCGCGCCTATCCTTTTGTTTCAAATCTCGATACCGATATATCGATAATCTCATACAGGCATCGGGACGAGCATGCAGCGAGGTTCGAGCATATGCGAACGGATTGAAATCGGGTCAGAAAATCACAATTTTTTATTTCATTTTCAAAAAATAAAAAGAAACATCCCCATCGATGTTACAAGGAAGAAGAGGTTTCTGACCTGTCGGCGCGCATGTCCTTATGTTTCAAATCTCGATACCGATATATCGATAGTCTCAACAGGCATCGGGACGAGGATGTAGCCAGTTTCGAGCATATGTGAACGGATTGAAATCGGGTCAGAAAACCACAATTTTTTTTTTCATTTTCATAAAATAAAAAGAAACATCCCCATCGATGTTGCAACGAAGAAGAGGTTTCTCACCTGTCGGCGCGCCTGTCCTTTTGTTTCAAATGTCGATACCGATATATATCGATAATCTCATACAGGTATCTCAGAATCGTCGCTCTCCCTCGGTGTTACACTTTCACTTTCTCCGCCCGCGAGTTCGCCTTTCGCCGACGTCTCGTCGTCGGCACCGGCGGCGGAGAGGAGTGCGACAAAGTTGGATGCAACCGAGAGGCGAATGGAAAGAGGATACTCGCTCGCGAAGAGACCGACGCAGTCTCTTCGCAGTCTAGCCGTATCCATACGTTTTCCTCACGGGTGCAACCTCCGTCGGCGAACGTGTACATAAACTGATACCCACGTGCCCGGGGTCTTGTCTCGCGCTCGGACTTTCACCTACCGGAAGTACGCCTACTACTCCTTCTCGTAACGCTTCTCTCGGGGCGATATCTCTCTCTTCGTGTCTGCGCTATTCCACTGCGTTCTATTCTATTGTGTATCCTACGCCTTTTATGCCTCGACCCAGACTATACGTGACTCCGGGCACGAGTCCGTCTGTGTGTCTGTCCGTTCCGAGCTGCAAGGAGGAAGAAACGAGGGGAAGAGGCCAGCCGGACGAACCCGACGAGGAACGCCGGTCTATGACCAACGCCGACTTATTTTTTCGATGCCCTCAGCGAAGATCCTGAGAGGGGGGTCAGGAAGCGAGACGAGAAAAAAAAAACGCGCGGAGAGAGACGACGAGAGCGCGAGGGGCATCGAGCGCCAGGACTCCTTCGTCCGGAAAGAGGCCCCGAAGAGCACGCGACTACCAGACGGCAGGTGTTCGAGATTGTTGCACCCGCGGCAGATGTTGTCCGCGCGTCCTTCCTCGCGAGCTCCTCCACATCCTTGTTCTCCTCGTATTTTGCGTCGTGGTAATCTCCCTTCCTCTCCGCATCCCGTCCTGTCTCGCCTCTCGATCGCACGCTCGGGCTCGAGAACTTCGCTTGAAGTGGAGCGGCGTTTGAATTGGGAAGACGATTTTTGTCATCGACCACGTATCGAGGATTTCAGGTGGTGTTGGAAGTGTGGGCAATTTTTACCACTCTTACCCTGGGCATTTTTATTCGAGCGCGATAAAGGTCGACGAGAGACAGCGCCGTGGAGTTCGCGCACCTCCGAGAGCCGATTCGAAGGGGAGAGAAACTTACCCACGTAACGTGTCGGAAATCACGTAGCCAGCGTACGCATTCCCGACGGGTGAGTTGGCATGGCAGCACTGCGGGCACTCCGTATCTCGGATCCGAAAGCTCGCTCGTATCGTATTTGCGAGACGAATGAGACTCTGGCGTCTCTCTCGGTCTCTCTCCCTCTAAGCCCGTTGGTATTCTCGGCTTTATTATTCGGGCCAGGTAGAACCGATTTAGCTAGCCTCCTCTCTGCGTATCTCTTCGTGTCGAACGCATGCGCGTCCGTGTGTGAGTGCATACGTCGTCACGGGTGTTGCATGATGGGCGCCGAGGAGACGAGGGGACGGGGACGATAAAACGAACGAGAAACAATTAGGGTTACCGGAACATTAAGTAATAACGTCATCGCGCATGCGCGTAAGATCATCAAACTTGGATCTATGCTTAAAAATAAATAAATGTAAAAAAATGGGAAATGCCTACAGGTCTTTCATATCGCCCTGCTCGGCCGGCGATCATCGATGGGTACAGTGAAAAAAATTTTGGCTTGCGGGCTGCCAAAGAAAAAAATTGTTATTCCGATTCTACTTTCAATTCTTACTAATTCCATGTGATATTGAAACAACGACGGCAAGATTGTCAAGGCGACGTGTTATCGTTTCAATTCCGTATGGAATTGTTATAATTAAAAGTAGAATTGAAATAATCATTTTTTTTTCATTGGAAGCCCGCAATCAAATTTTACTTGGTCAATGATATTTTTTTTCAGTGTAAGCAACAAAATATCCTTTTTGTCTTGCGTATGGTGTCCTTGATTTGTGCCTGATCGGTTTTACTCTGGCAGCGCCATTCGCGTGGTCCAACCATCAATGAAGGACACGGGACTCTCGATCGTGAATCTTTGCGAAGATATCGGTCCGATAACGGGTTCAAAGTACTCGGATCAGCGGCGGGAATATCCGCGGAAGAAACGGATGGAGTTATGCATCCAGAGGAGAAAGAGATGAGCCGAGGCATCCGATGAGCTCGGGCACGCGCCCGCACACGCCCGGTTTCTCGATCTATCTGTCCGTCCCTCTCTCGCTCTTTATTTCTATCTCTATATTTCTATCTCGTCCTCTCTCTACCTCCCTCTCGCTCGCTCGGTTGCATTCTCGCGTCGACGGTTTTACGCGCCACGAAAGTGCCCGCGCGATGAGTCACTCCCATTCATGCCCAGCAGCAGAGGCAGCGGAGGAACGGTGCCGAGCAACGGCAGCAACGCACTGCGGGGCCGCGGGCGTCGCACGATTACGTAATGCGAGACGCCCTGGGAATTCTCGGCCTTAAATAACCGACGATAACGGCGCTTCGACGACGAAGCCGACGATCCTCTTCTAGCCGGTGCCGCTGCTGGCTGACTGCTCGACTGGCGCGAGTGCCGATGCCGAGTACAGGATCGAGGCGCCCTTCGATCGAGGGACCGAGGAAATGATCGATGAGGAAGTCTACCGCGATCTCACGAATGCTGGCAGACATTTTTGAGCGTCACGTCCCTGATGAGGTCCAGGCGAACTAACGAGGTCCCGGCAAAGGTCCCGATGTAATGGTTCAAAACGTCCAGCGAAGCGGGAGGAAGTAGCTTCGATAGGTATTGCGTTTCCCTACACTGGGAGAAGGATCTGAATTTATTGAAAAAAAATCAATTGAGTCAACAAAATGTGCACTTACGGGTGGCGAAACAAATGTTTGATTGAACGAAAAGAATACTTCGTTGATCAAACGAACAGTCCATTGAATAGAATGTTTATGTACTTATTATGACAATCATTTCGTTCGATGAACCAAAAATTTGTTTCGCCACCCGTAAGCGCTCATTTTATTGATTACATCAATTTTTTTCTCAGTGTAGAAATTACTACAAATATTGTAAAAACGGACAGAACTTTCGGCTATGTAGCAACTGCAGTGGAGTCCTGGCGAACATTGGTATTAGACTCAATACCTTCTACTAGAAAATAGGGTAATTCTTTCGCTATCGCATATGTTACCCGAATGTCCCCCCATTTTTTTCTAGAATATAAGTGATTCTTAGTGGAAAAGATAGCAATCGGTGACGTCGCGATCGCGAACCGTTTGTCTTAGGTTTGCAGGTTACACCGGCATATTATGTCGATCAATTTTTTTTATGTATACATACATAAAAAAATTTGGTCGACGAGATTCTTAGTTCATGTCGACGGAATTCTCATTTTTTATACACGAAATTCTTAACCAGTTAAACAAAATTTTACCGATCGAAATTTTTCGGGAATTTTTCAACCAGTTGCCTGGTGGAAATTTGGCATGTGACTTGGTAATTTTCAGAGGTCGTTCCCTCAGTGTATGAAGCCAGAATAATGAGTGCCATGATTGAGAGGGTTGATTCGTAAAATCTGTGTAGTCTCCAATCGGTAAAGCTACCGAGGATCTTTTCGCATAGAATTACCAGCGAGTGCGGGCAGTTGTACCGGTTACTTTTATTTCGCTACCATGGGACCGGGAAGCCGACGAAGGGGTTAACAATTGCAAGGGAAAATTCAAGGTTCAATAAGGGTAACGAGATAATTGACTCGAAGAATAAACGAATAACGTGCGTGTCTCACAATTATAGGCGTAACTGTGGATTAACGTCGTGCGGAACGCGAGAGACTCGTGGGAATAACCGGTAGTGTGAAATTCCATAGGGATTATGAAGAATGTGGAATGAAAGCGTGCGCATAAGGGCGTTGTCGCGAGTAAGCCGGTAACGTCGATAAGGGTACCTCCATACGTCAATTTAAAAAATAAAGAAACAAAAACCTTCGGCATCTTTGACTTCATTATACGAATGTTGCACAACGTCCGGCTTTGCCCACGCGTTTTGCGCGAAAACCGGCTCACCCTCTCTAAAATAATTAGAGGCAATGGACATTGATTACCGAACGGGCGAATGCATAGATTTAATTCGATTGAATAAAAATTTATAGGAAAATATTGCACATTTATGCATACATTTATGTCAGTTAATAATAGTCAGGTCAGCTCTGGGGGACTCGAAATCGGCGTGTGAATTATCGTTATTGGCCAATGCTCTCACACCGGACGAGTTTCATGAAACTATCTGACCGCTACCCACGTGCTCGGCATTAGCATTCCGATCTCGTAAAATTATGTATTTATTACGTACGCTTTGAATTCTATCGACCTGAAAATTATTGGCGAAAGAAAAGGGAGGAGGGAGAGAAAAAAAAATCGTTCGTTGCTTCGGTCCCGATCTCGAGTTACGCTGTTATTTTGAAGACGATAGTCGGTAAATTCTATGTAATATGGGTGACACAAATTACCCACTGAATCGTTTTGTCCCCCGTTTGCCCTGGTCGAGCAAATCGAAACACATGTTCTGTATAGCATGACCGCGACGCGCCGTGACGGCCTCGTTCGGTTTAATTGGTCCTAATTTATCCGGTGGATTCCAGCGGATTTATTCCTGTGTTGTGCCGGTCGCTAAAAATAGCAACGGCCAACGGCGACGACACTGAATAAGCGAAGAGTCGACGAGTTCCCGCCGGCTCTCACTCTATCTCCCCGTATATCTCTGTATATCTCCGTATGTCTCTTTCCTATGCGATATACTCTACACCCGCAGCGAGGCAAATATCGCGTCGTTGCGGCCAATACTCCATGCCTCGCGGTACTCGCTCAACGCGCTCCACTAATCGTCCGGGTACTCCACTCACGCTCGGGTTAGGGACCGTCCGAGATACTGCGCAAACTGCAGATGTATAATCGCTGCGGAGGGCATTCCAGCGATAAAACTTCACCTCTAACGAGACACAGACATGACAAATTTATCGAGCGAATAAGAATATTCGTGGGAATTCTCTTCGAGTACCTTATTAAAAAAAAAAAACAAAAATAGTTTTTACATTCAACAAACGTTCGAGAGCCCCAATCGGTCTTTTCCTTTTAAAAGTACGAAGCGTACGTTCTATCTAAAAATATTTTTTTAAGTGTAAAAGTGCAAAACCGTTAGGTTGTAAAATAGTCATATCGTAAAATAAGAAAATTGAATTCCGTTAACAAGCAAAAGTATTCTCAAATGTAAAAAAAAAAAACGTTATCTCAACCGGGTAATTTTATTCGATACATATATGGAATAAAGTTTTGAAAACTGTAACGCGAACGGAATGGAGGATAATAACGGAAAATGCAATCTGAAACCCACTCACGCTAAAGGAATTCGCGTATATAGGTATACTATATGTGATACTCTCGGCTGCAGTGGAAAGTATCTCCCCCATGCTCCCGTCCGTGTGCCATCATTGCCCTGGGTCCAGGTCACTACCATTCCATACGTGTAACGAGCTTCAGGTATCCTCTGACAACGAGAAGTACTTTTCCTTCTCTCTATCTCTTTCTCATCTTGTTCCTTTACCGCCTCTCGCAATACCGCCTTTTCTTCACGGTCCGCACGGAGAGAATTCTGCAACGCGCGATTCCACACAGCGAGAAGAGAGCCCGAGGACTCGTAAGCTCGCACGAAGCTCGTTCCGTCGTACTCGCTCGTTCGGTCCTGAGGCCCGGCTCGCTCTCTCGAGGTCCGGGGGGTTATCCGAGTTATGGCTCAGCGCGGAGAATCGTCTTGGTTCAAGGGTTACGAGTGAGCAGTATAGGGAGTATATATATACGCCAGGGGGGAGGGGAAGAAAGATGTCTCTTAAGGGCTTGGCATGCAAGCCCGCGCGAGAGAACGTTACTTCTCCGCTTGTGGGATGCACCGTTGCAATGCCATACAGCGATATATATACATCGGGGCTCCGAAGCGCGTCCAGGGTACTTTGATTTTACGATCCACCGAGTCAAGTCTTTCTGCCCTTTAGCTCCGCCCGGGACCCGAAGATATCACGCTTTAAAAGATTTTTTGTTTCCCCTTCACGAATTTCCACTCCTCCCCCGTACGGATGGGTATCGGTTTCTTTGTAATGCGACATTATCGCTAATAATGCAGTCATAATTATACTGTGAGAGACGCCTCCTTGAATTATGGTGGAGAAGAAGGAGAAAAATTATTCAAAATCAAAGGGAATTAGAAGAAAACTGAATTTAGAAGAAGTACGAAAAGAAAACGTGTCGAAAAATTGGACTTGTCGAAAAAAGTGACGTATTTCCGGTATGACTTAATTTCCGGTCGAAAAAATGTGCTTCCCAAATCGGAAGTGACGTATTTCCGGTGTGACGTAACTTCCGGTCGAAAAATGTGATTCCCAAATCGGAAGTGACGTTTTACCGTATGACGTAATTTCCGGTTAAAAACTGGAGTTTCGAAGGGGAACTGACGTTACAGAGAGATTACTTAATTTTTTCCGAAATGTATCTCGTATACAGCCAACGACAAAAACGGATGAATTAAGGATTTTTATAGCACTTAGCCAAGGTTGGATTGAACAAAGGTGATCGAAAATGGCAGAAATGCGAAAAATTCGACAAATGTATTTATAAACAATAAAAACAATAATCGAACGTAGATGCAAACTGTTTAATTGGTATAAGTGTATGGATGGCTGATCTTAAAAGTTTTTCACTATACTACATGATTTCACCAATTTTAGATCGAATGGATAGAGCCGAAAGTAATAAAAAAAACATGACACCCGCATGCTTTCTATCTCACGAAATAAAAAGTTGGATACATAATAATTTTGTGTGAAAAGTACACAGACATCAGAGGAGAGAGGTTGGGGTATCTCAAGGGTTCGGTGGGGCAGAAGAAACGGTGTGAAATATTTATAAAACCGCGAAAGTCGGTATGAGTAATATCTGAGAATAGAATAAAATAATCCCACGGATTGAAAAAGCAAACTGGTTCGCGGGAGTGTGACGGACGTACGAGCGGAAGTCGCGGTCCGTTATACGGTTATATACAATGTTGCCGAGATCGGAGAGCACGAGACGGACAGCCGTATAACCGGAGAAACTGTATATTATATGCAGAATGTGTACACACATACATACATCTCCTGTATCTGCGCCGCGCGACTAGAATCGGCAGGGCGTATGTCCCATGCGTAAGCGGGCGAGATACGCCCTTCCGGTTCCGGTCCCGAGATTTATATCGCAAAGGACACGAGCTTCTGAGCGAGCAATATGAGTAAAAAAAATGAAAAAAAAAAATGTGGTTCACGAGCCGGTAAGCGTCGAGAGAGCGTAGGTATAAGCCGAGCGACGAGATCCCAAGTCTCGGTACATATAAGGACCCGCGGACACCTACACGAAAACGGGGCGCGAACTCTCGGCGTACGTTAGGCCTTATGCTTGCCGTACACCCACATACGTACATACGCTCGTCCGGGTACGAGACGACGAACGGCGACGAGAGAAAACACGCCCGGCCGACACTCAGACAGCTCTCCGTCTCTTTTTACACTACCAGTCGACTTCCTCTCGTGGATCACGCTGAATTCATGAATGGGACTGTGTGGGTATCAATGGGGCAGGCCCGACGGCCCACGTTCGCTGTACGCGGCCTCAGCGTACACGCTCACCGAGCCTCCACGGCTGTCAATCCTTTCTTTCGGTCTTTGCGAAACGGCGTAACGTAATTGCGATTGTCGCGGATTAACAGCCATGGAATCTTGGAGAAAACAAAAAAAATCCTAAAGATAAGACAATAAAACATTTATTATCCTGATGTGTTGAACACAACGACAGCAAGAAAAATTTATTTAAAAAATGGTCCATCTTGAACCGCTGTCTGTACCTGCGCATGGTAATAATTGTTCCCACTCCTGTAAGAACTACCCAGCGGGTGATATTTATTTTTACGATAACGCAGCATATCTGCGTCGGAATTTAAACGAGCCCTTATTAAGTCATAAACAAATGCGTGGAGGAAGTAAAAAACGGAAAAAAAAAACTTTAATTGAAAAAGGAAAAATGTTATCGTACAGCAATGTTATCGCGGCACTGTTTTATCGGTGAGAAGAAACCGGAGAATGTCTCTCGTCGCTTCACTGGGCACGGGGACGTTACCAGGAATTGTACTGGGCGGTCTTTCGAAAAATTCTCACGTTGGAAAACGTGACGGTTTCGTTTCGCCTTTTTTTCCCTCCATGCTCCGTATCTGTACGGTGTTTTTTTTCCTTTATTTTTTCTCTCATGTGGGCCGACCGACGGTGCGGGAGAGTTCGGTGTGTCTGTGCCCCGCCAACAGGCTATTTATCATGGTCAAGAGGGAGCGAACGTCATTCTTTGGGAATGACGTGGCGATGCCCTATGGGATCCCGTATTGGAGCCGCAGCGAGGAGGGCGAGCGTTGATCCCGAGAAGGAGGACGACCACGGGAAGAGATAAGCCTTGGAGCGAAAGAGAGGTAAAGGAGAAGTTTAAAAAAAAAAAGTAAAAGTTATACAGTCGTGAAGAAGATGCAGGAGGAGACGAGACGCCACGTGAATGCGCCATAACAATCTCCGGGACCGTCTCGCCCGCCTGTGTCAGTCCGGCTCACTCGAGGAGTTATGTCCAACAAATATTTTTTAATTGACTCCCTTCGGTAGTCAAGATATATGTATATCGGAGCTTGTCATAACAATTATTTCGTACAAGCCGTTCATCGTCGAAATAGATCCCAGATAAATCGTTCGTTGAAATTTCAATCACTGGCATTTCGGTATGAGGGATGGAGAAAGCTCGCTGCCGGAGGAAGCGTCGGATCGTTTCTCGACTGGTCCTGTCACGGGTTTAAAAAGTCATTTTTTTTTTTCATTAATTTCTGCAAAATCGTGACAATTTTCACGTTACAAATTTAAGGTGGAGTGGGGAAAAATGAAGGTCCTCAAAGTGGGACGAAACTTTTTTTTTTATTTTATGTCGAGCGAAGAATCGGCAAGAATGTCCGTTTTGCGACGCTTTTTCCGGGAGCCTTTTTTCCGCGATCGCACTGAAATATCCGAACGAGTGCCGTGCGATTGAAGGAAAAATCGCGACGAGGAAAAATTGCCGGTCGACAAACAGCGAATTTTTCTTCGCGTTTTTCCTGCTCCTCTGGCTGTGCCCGACGAGGTATTTCACCCACGCAGGGGAGAGGTGAGAGGAGACGAGGAGAGCTACAAAAGAGACGAGAGTTACACGGTACGCGGTAGCCGCCGAGTGTCGACAATGCCACCGGAAATTGACGTTTCCATTGCATAATAGCGGACTTCCGGTTGACCGCTACACACGGCGCGATTAGGAATGAGACTTGCACAGCTCTCTCGTTTACTACACACACACGCACACATATGGACACATCGGCAGACCGTGTAAAAACTATACACAGCCTCTTTCGCGTGTGCACGCCAAGTTCTCCCGCTACTCGACAAAGTGTACCTCGTCATCGTCACACTTTTCTCACATAATAGGCGGTTGTTGTCCGGCTTAAAAACCTGAATGGACCGACTCCGGCCGCTGGCGGGTCGGCATCCCGCAAACGAGAACGGAAGGAATTTACCGCAAAGGGAATTTTCGTTGAGTTCTATGTTATACACGGAGAACCGAGCTCTCTTCCCTATTTCGACGTTATTATAGATCTCTGATTTATTACGTGCTAAGTGGCGGAGAATGACGATGAGGATATCTTTCCGTGGGAAACCGTACACTGTAAAAATAAATTGTAAATTTAATTTACTGGAACTTGAAGTTTGTTTACATTACTTACATTAATTGATCATTAATACACTTTTTTTTGTAAAATAAAAATACCGGCTATTTAAGTTACAAATCTTTTGTCTGATTTACAAAAAATGGGCATTAAAAAAATAAAAACTTTATTAAAAAATTTCACACATGTTTTAAATTTCAGAAAAAGTTTATGCAAAAAAAAGCTTAAATTTCAAACTAATTTTTTTTACAGTGTAGCACGAAGTCTCCTTATTCGACTAACATCCACATCTTTTGGATTAAAACCGGACGAGATGTATAAAAAAGAAAGCTGTTTCACTTAAATCTTCACCTGAACCGTTTACCTGAAGTCTGTTCTATGGGTCGAATTAACGAAGTATTAATAAAAAAAATAAAAAAATTAAAACGTCATTTTTGGCTCGTTTTTGCAATTTAGCGTAGTAAACGGAAGTAGCGAATTGACGCTACCGGTCTGTGAGCGTTATTGTGCTCAGGGTCGCAGGAAGCTCCGAATCAATCGGCGAATCACGCGGTTTCTTGGTCTCTCGATCCTTCTCTTTCCCAGGCCGATCTTCGGCTCTGCTGAGACTGGTCGCGTACAAACAAATTTCTTTGACTATGGCGTGACTTCGTACAGGGTGTTACCGGTCTATTGAGAGTCGCTGTCTCGGTTAAATTGACACACAAAAGCCGACTGGCCAACGTCCGACTGTCCCTCTTACTGGCGCGCGGCCGTTTGTTCGTTCGACGAATGCATAGAACGCGTACATCGCTACCGGTCCCTCCTTCATTTTTTTTTCTTTCTCTTTCCTTCCATCTCCCAACGTGCGCTCATAACAAGGAAGTTCGAACAATATGCGAGACTTGTTTTTATTTTCTTTTTCCTTCTACACCTCCGTTTCCCCGACGCCGCGCAACGTGACGTATCTTTTCGCACTATCCACTTTCCTCGTACTTTTGTATATTTAGCGGAGTTAGCGGTAAAAGCGGCGAAAAACAAAACAACAACAACATACACAGACGATTATACCGGAAAGTGTGTGAACGTAGGTCTGGTTGGGGCGGTGACGTTTTTTTTACTCATCAATATTTAAGGATAAGTGCAGATAGGGAAGTCCGGGTCAAATACACGCCCGGTGAGTGATATGTCGAGGCGATAAATTTAATTTATATAGCAGAGACCCTGAACCTCGTCCACGCAATCACTCGCCAATAGAGCTATAAAGATTGTGTATTTACAGTATGGAACTCCTTTTACCGATTCTCATTGCCCTTTTCAATTTTCCTTCGCGTGTGTTCTTTTTTTAGGGAAAGGGGGGGGGGAGGGGGTGGATAGAGAACAGAGCTTTTATTGTGAGTGGGTTCTGTTCGACTCTTATCAAAGATTCAATTTATGGGATTTTACACGATTCGTCAAGTCGTCTCTACGAAACCTTTCCTAATCTTATCCTTCGTAAAGTCTATAAAATATTAAATCTCGAGGGTTCTTGTTCCTTGGCTAAGGCAGTTTTTCCCTTTATCTGGTGCCCTATCACAAGTCCATTTCTCTTCACATAAGGCTTTAAGATAAAACTATTCATGAGGAGCTTTAGTGGCGTTGAAGATGAGAAGAAAAATAGTTGTTTGCCAATTGCCAAGATTTTCGGCAAAACTGATATCGGATTCGTGTTCAGCATGAAAAGCTCTATCAATTATGTGGTCGTGTGGATTATTTTTTAATTCTGATTTTTACTAAAGAAAATTGCAAAAATTACTTCATCGTGTTTTTTTTCACATTTTTCATCGCCCTGTTATTGCACGAAAAAACGCTTTTGTAACTCCGCAGTTACCTCTGTATTAAACACCTTGTGAATTTTTTCCCTAACAACACAATGAATTCCCGGGTTTTTCCATAGTTCCATGGGAAATTGAAAATATCGATGTTTGAAACAAAACTTAAAAAAAAAGTTACAAAAATTTGATCCTGGACCAAAATTTTTTCACTCGGCCTTTTAAGCATATCATCGATGCATTTTTCTCACTGATCACAAAATCCATAGCTTATTCTATTCCCACCACACCATTTTCCGCATCAGAAGCGACCTTTTTTAAAAAATTGGATTTCGATGCTGCTAGCTCCAGAGTCTTGAGAATTTGCAGGATTCATTAAAAATATTTTAAAAAAACGTAAATTTTGTGGCAGCCATGTGTGCATCTATTATTTTAGGAATGGAAGAGGGATGAGAAGATCCCTCACGAGAGCACGATGTTTCCCGTTTCGAGGGCATGGACCGGCCTGTTGGCTCTTTGAGATTACGGGTTCTTTGGTTTACCTTACTCTACTACTACTTTACTTTACCTACGGCTGTTTACACACCTCTGTGTGAAGAGCCCGACGGGCGCTCTGGCCCTGCTATCCTCTGGCCAGACAGCCCGCCGCAGAGCTCGCCCTGTTGCCACAGTACACAAAGGTGTCGAGTAACCGATAGGGTGGCCCTTCACGAGATCAAAGCTCGTTACGGCTATATGGCATACTGCACGTACGGTACGTAGCCGTGTAGACCACCGAGCTCATATATAGTACATGAACGTTGTGTCCACGTTGTTACATGTCACTGAAGCAGCATTGAGGGGTGTACGTTGTTACGCTTCCCTTGTCTGGACCGGATAGTGCCCGTTCACGTAAATCGGGCCAGTACGTCGTGGAGATTCTACTTTTAAAAGTGTGCACGCGTTCATTCTTCACCATACCAAACGCTCCTTTTCTATACTTTTTAAAGAATATTTTACCACAGTTGACTATCGGATAGTAGTAAGATATGCGAGGATTTAAAATCGGAAGTAACGTTTTGCCGGTATGACGTAACTTCCGGTCGAAAAAATGTGATTCCCAAACCGAAAGTGACGTATTTCCGGTATGACGTAACTTCCGGTTGAAAAAATGAAATTTTCAAACCGGAAGTGACGTATTACCGATGTGCCTTCATTGCCTTACGGAGGTCAAATGTCTTTATCCCCTCTTATCGAATTTATCAGGTTGAAGAAAAAAATATCCTCCCTCTTGTGCCCATTCTTGATTATCGCAATGGATCGGCGGATCAGCCGACGAACCCAGATGACATACACGTGCTGACCGAAGGTCCGTGCGGTCAATGAAAAAGATGGAAGCAGCCGGAGAAAGACCGATGCTTTCTAGAGCTAAGGAACCGGATAGGGATCAAGCGACCCCGTGTCGTTTCGGGGCTAAGCTCTCCGACGCGTGAAGGATTCGCGACGGGCCTCGCGGAGCTTCCACCCCTCGCGAGGGGTGTGCACGAATTTAGATTCTAATCACGAATTGCTCTAGCTTTATCCAGCTTCAGCAGATGCGATTTATACGCATATACATATATATGGTGTTAGCTGTGCGGCATCGGGAAATGGATAAGCAGATAGAGAAACACAGAAGGGCGGAAGAGTGCGAGCGCGAGCGGGGGAGGAATTCGGAGAACTCGCAGGGTGGGAAAGCTTTACGTGATCTAAAGTGATCTATACGGGCTTCCGAGCTTCGTGGCAGCACGGATTAGGCAAGTTGGCCAGGATTACTCGGATTACATATCTCATTCGAGTTCAATGATATGAACTGTCGATGTATGCAGGATAATAAAGGTTCGTGAATTGAACGAAAAAGAAAATATCGTCGATCCATCGATCAATCTCCCCCACCACCGTACGACTCGCGTTTACCGAGCTTGAAACTCTTCGGTATAATTTCGGTTTCACGCCCCGTGATTTTAACGTCCCGCACCGACTCGATGCGTCAAGTAGCTTCGGTTGTTTTGCAGACACGGCGATACAGTGCCGACGTTCGTGAGGATGTTCCAGGCTGACGAGCTTGTTTACAGAACGCATAACATCGTGTATACGTTTACACGGGGCGCGGGGGGGGGGGGGGGGGGGCGGGGGAGCATTCATTCTTGGGACAATGGCCATTCACGGTGGTGTGGTGCTCGACGAACGGACAGACCGGGAACGCCTTCGGACATGAACGTGCAGTCGAAGGAACACGGAGGAGACACGCGGAGAGGTTTCAACTCTCCTCACGGTCATCTCATCTGCAATACCGGACCGTCACGAGCTACGTTCGACGCGACGTGGTCGAAGTCCACAGCAGCGTAAATATTTTTCGTTCGGAGAACTTCGTCGTGTTTTTCGTTTACAAAATTAAAAAAAATATATACGTGTATATATATACATATTTAGGTATATATAGTCATGTCTGGGGGGACGCCACTAGCCTAATCGATAATACAAACAGCACCATTAAGGTAGTATGATCGTATAAGCTGACACTACGTCAGATTCAGAGAAAATTTCGAACATTTCTCGGTGGGATGCAAATCTGAAAAAATGAAGCACATGGAAGATGTTGAAAATATTCATTTTGCATAATAATAATTTCAAAATGTTATCCGAAAAAATTCATACGTATCCGGAAAAGTTAACAAATTATTTTTATAAAAAAAACTTGATTTGCCGGGTGATTCGGCGAACTATTTTTTTTTTCTTCAATTTTTTTATAACATTTTCAAATTATTATTATGCAAAGTAAATATTTTCAACACCGCTCACATGCTTGATTTTTTCGAATTCTTATTCCATCGGGAAGTGTTCGCAATTCATTCACGAATCTCTCTGAATTTTACGTGGTGTCAGCCTATACGCTCATACTACGTTAACTGAATCATGCATCGTCAATATCTTCGAGAAATGAATGATAAATTTTCTCAAAAATTCACAATAATAATAGTAATTATTATTATTCGCGTATATAGTAGTGTCTGGGGGGGCGTGCCAGACGCCGCTAGCCTAATCGAGAATGCAAACATCGCCATCAACCGAGGGGCACATCGGGCATGTCTTCGAAAAATTAACAATAAATTTTCTCAACAATTTATAATAATAATGGGTATTATTATTATATTGCTTCCTCATAGAGGAAGCTAAGTTTTATTATCGTTGTAATTCTGCGATGATTCCGTTCAATTTATTAGCGCACGTGTGCTTCCGAATAATAAAATTCACCGAGGGGATTCCCGTACTGCCCCACAATAGGCTCCCGTTCCGTAACATCCATCTCGCGATGAGAATTGTTCGATGAGCGCAATTGTTGAATGAGAGATTTATATCGTCTTCCGGCTGGAGGCTATTACATACTACGGTAATGGTTACCGAGAGCGATAACACTTGTGTTTCGTTCCACAGGGGCAATTACTATCGTTGCGCAATGTTTTTGGCAGACGATCCCCCCCTCCCCTCCCCTCCCCTCGTTTGGCGAAGAAGTCTTTTCTCTCTCGTAAATTATTGCAGAAAAAAAAAGAAAAGCAAAAAGAATTATCAACAGCGGCGAAGTGTAATTCAGAACAACAGATTGAAGACGCCGCCCGGGAACGGGGAACGCGTGGTTAATAATATTGTTGGGATCTCTCTTGGTTCGTTATGTCTTTCGCTCTCTTGCGGTATAAAAACCCGAGAGACGTCAATGGGCGTTTCGCATGTTTCTTATCTCCTCGCGAGAGGGATAAACGGCTACGCAGTCGTTCGCTTCGGGCAGTGTTTTTCCATGAGAGCTATTCAGGGTTCGATACAACGAGACTTCCGTAACAAACAACATCCGTCGGTGCGGAAAGAAATTCCTCGTGGATCGCTGATAAACGCACGAGAAGTGAGGAAAAAAAACATGTCTGAAAATCCTGCAATTGCTGTGGGCTGTTGAACGATTAACGAACAAAAAAAAGGAAAAGAACATCAACAAAAATACATTGGTTCGGGAGGACATTGGACAAACAAGCGAGTCAGAGGCGCGTTGAAAGGAGTCGCGGTGTAGCGGCGTATTCCATTATGTTCGAGGTATGACTCATCGTCCGCCTCCCATATTCCTGATGGGAAAACGTCGCCCACAGTCGACGATAAGTACAAGTCCGTAGCCCCCCCACCCCCACCTTCAATCGTGCGAGCTGCGGAAGACGAATAATGGAGGAATACAAAGTATAAATGGCGAAGGTCGAAAGATGTGGGGAAGAATAAAAATACACGCGCACAAACGAGTCTGCCAATGGCAGGAGATAATGGATAGTTCTACGGGGGTAGTTTACGGCTCTCTGGGGGTCGGCGAATTTTTTCTGCCAATTCCGAAGCGATGCAGATTAGATTTTTTATATATATATATACTTATATATTTTTTACCGTTTTGATTCGATAGGCAACTGGTACATCTAGCTCGTTGCCAAAATTAACTCGATTGTAGTTAAACCTTGCGCGTCAACGAGGCTGGCGATTATATGACTATCGTACAGTTGCGAAGTGTCGATAGTAGCTGCACTGTCAAAATAAATTGTAAATTTAATGTACTGGGACTTGCAATTTACTTGCATGACTTACATTAATTGAAGATTAATGTACTTATTTGTAAAATATAGCAAATCTTTTGCCAGAAATTTACAAAAAAAAAGTACAAAAAAATATATATAAAATTTACTGTAACATTGCAATGCACATGTGTTTGAAATTTCAGAAGCATTTCATGTGAAAAAAAAGCTTACGACACCGATAATTAATTTTCAAACATCTTTTTTAGAGTGTGCGCATTCTTAACGAGCCGGATGACGGAAGATCCCGTTGGAATGATGGGTATGAGAATCGGGAAACCCTCCCTGGTTTCCGGGAAGTCTTGCTCCGGGAATTTCTGTAACCTCGACCTCCTCGAAGCGATGCAGATTACATATTCACATATGTTTTTCGACTCGATTATAGTTAAACTTTGAGAGTCAACGAGGGCTTAACAACGACATCAAAGTCGCGCAGTTTCGAAGTGTCGATAGAAGCTGCGAATTCTTAACGAGCCGGAAACCGGAAGATTCCGTTGTAATTACGGGTGCGAGAATCGGGAGATCCTCCTTGGTTTCCGGGACGTCTTGCTCGGCGACGCTCGGCTCCGGGTCGCGGCCAAACTTAAACGCGCGCCAGTCTCGACTTCCGGTCCCCGTTCGGTCCCCCGCCTCGATCGGCCGGATCAACACTCGGCATCGGGTCTTCGAGGCCCGGAGAACCCGCTGCACCCGAGCTATCCACAAGCTCGTCGCAACGATGCATTTCCATTATTGGCGAACGGCCCACCGGAAGTCGATGTTCTCGATCGGCAGCGCATCCGCCCGAGCTCTTCTCCGCGAACGTAGTACAAACACACATACAAAAAAATAAAATAAAAATTTAATAAGGCTTGTAATTCGTGAAAAAAAATTATCACAAAATTCATAGATAATTGAATTTCTTATTGGCGAACCGGCCCGTCGGAAGTCGACGTTCTCGTTCGACAGCGCGCCCGCCCGAGCTCTTCTCCGCGAACGTAACACACATACACACACATACGAACAAATTATTAACAAAATTAATAACCCTTGTAATTCGTTAAAAAAATGAACTCAAAATTCGTCTAGAAAATTAAATTTGTTATTAGCGAACTGCCCACTGGAAGTCGATGTTCTCGATCGACAGCGCGGCCGCCCGAGGTCTTCTCCGAAAGCGTAACACACACACACACACATACAAGAAAATTAATAACGCTTGTAATTAACGAAAAACAAAAATTAAAACAAGATTCGTTGCAGAAAATTGAATTTGTTGATTTCTCGATATCGCCGTAAGGACAAAGATTAAAATCCCCTGTTCCAATCTGAAGATAGCCTGTGTACTACATACGAGTATATAGTAAGAGGTGGAGTGAAGAATGAAAAAGAAAAGAACAAAAAAAGTTACGAGGTGCATGCACGCGAGCAACGCGCGCACGAAGTCGGATGCACGGATCGCGGGTACAACTTACGGAAGTCGGTCGGACGCGCGGCATCCGGCCGTACACAGTTGGCGAGAGAAAGAGGGACATAGGAGAGAGCGATGTTCTCGCAAGACGGGCACAAACTTCCATCAAACTATGCAAAATAAATAATAATATCGTATATATCGTATACACTCTATTACAATGGCCCGACTGTTTGCCGTCCGACAATAACGGAGCGAAACTATCGCAGTAACGACGTACCATGTAAAAAAGAAAGAAAAAAATAATAATAAATTATGTTCCGCCACCGCGCTGCATCCTCGACGAGGGGGGACTTCTCCCCTGTACATTATATTTTTCAGCCGGTTGTAATAAAGTTGTAAATATACGTTGGTTTTTGCACGATTCTGCACGCTACGGAGAGTCACGGATTCGCATATTTCTTCGGTTAGTTCGCGCACGCGCGCGCGCGCGGGAGTGCGCAATCCGGCACCGGAAGTCCGGCGCCGATGGGAATGCAAGCCAAATATCCTGAGCACGTCCGGGAGTTCGAGAGGAACGAAAAAGAGAAATAAAAAAAGTAAAGAACGACGTTCAGCAGAGTCGACTGGAGAAGTAGCGGCAAAGGGGAGAGAAGATATAGAATACAAAATAAGAAGAATACGAGTAAGAGAAGTAATCCGCTGTGCATTATCGAGGCATGAGTCAGCGGGACTTGCAGATTTTCTTCGCCCCCCCCCCCCGCGCCCCCTTTTGTCGCCCGAACGTAAACCTCGCGCGTATATATATCCACTCATCCGCAACGTGCTGCAAGATTTAGTGGGGGCAGAGGGAGAGAGTGTGTTCCTTTGGTGACGAGAGTAGCTCATATTAGTTATCTGTATATAGGTGTTCCAGTTTGCGAGCTTACGAGGACGAGCGTATACCGGCACGGAGAGGGAGCAAGACACGTCGCAATGTGTTATTGCGTTCCACATTGCGCCCCGAGGGCCTCTCTTCATCTCTATCTCTCATAATACCGACGCATTTAAAAAATTATTATTATTATTTTTTATTCTCTCGTCTCGCGGTGTATGTGCGAGGATAAATATAGAACTGAATGGCAAACTGCTCGGGATCCATTATAAGGCACTTGTAAACAAATTAAATTATATTTAGCTACCGATGAAGGTATGTCGTGTATGAGAGTTGCCGACGATGAGAAATCGTTGTAAACAGAAACTTTGAGCTGTATACGATTTCTTTGTTCGCTTGTAAATGTTTACGAGTATTATTTCTTTTACGGTGTACAAGGAGAACAAGTGGACAGGACGATTTTTACGATTTTTCTATTATTAATGTTTTTATATCGGCTTTTTAGATAGCAAGACTTGCAACGCGTTTCGCATGAATCATACTATGTAGTATTATCTAAATTTAAATGGAAATATCCTTAGAATATTTATGTTTGAATACATGTATCTACATAGGGTGAGAAAACGTTATAAACTAAAACTTTGAGCCGAAGACAATTTTTTTTTGTAAATATTTATAATTTGTTTTGTTTACGGTTCTATTATTAATATCTTTATATTTGCTTTTTAGAGAGCACGACTTGCAACGCGTATCGCATGAATAATACTATGTAGTATTATCTAAATTTAAATGGAAATATCTTTAAAATATTAATATTTAAAAAAATATATCTACTTAATAACAAAGTACAAGTGTACTGGACACTCTCAAAGCCAATCTCATGGGCTCCTCACATAGACGTCATACCGGAAATACGTCACTTCCAGTTTAAAAATCTCGTTTTTTCGACCGCAAGTGACGAATTTCCGGTAAATCTCCGGGAATCTAAATTCCCGTTTTCTAAATTTCATACTCCACAGTTAGCGAGGACGCGAAGCACCCAAGCCACAAGAGCCTAAATAAAATTAAATAAACAGACGCATATAAAAATTCCACAAATCATACTATCTATTATTGCTCTGTGGGTAGCATACACAGTAAAAAAAATAATTTCGTAAAATCGGAAATCTCAAGTTTCGTAAAAATAATTGTGATAAATAAGTGACAAACTGATTATGTTCAGGTTCGAATATTACAAACCTGCCCGTTTATTTCTCGTGCAATTAACAATTTTAGTTTGTACTTTTGTTTCTCACACTGAAAAATTAACAAATTAAAAAATTGTGGACGTTTGTGTCGTAAAAAGTACGAACTTTTTTTACTGTGTAGCGTATGAAGTACCGAGAACCAGAAAGCCCTGACGCGTGCGCTTTAACACGGGCCTCATGGCCTTCCGATTCTGAGCGATCGACGCGAGCAACCGGACGAACTTCTCTTCCAACGAGACTCCGCCGGGAATATACAATTTTCTCGCCTAGGGCAGGTGCCCCGGAGCTGTCGAGTCATAAGCGAGCGGACGATCGGCGCACGTACAATATCCGATGCACACCGTAACGCACGTTGCACCATCGCTCGTACCCGACAAAACAAAGTCGCGCTATTTTTCTCGTGCATCCGTGACACAGTCTGCAGTCCGCGTTGCATCGCACGCTTGCTAGGCTGCGCTCTATGCAGCGCCGCAGTCGGCGGCTGCAGCGGCGCGCTGCACTTTCACTAGTGCAGCGTCCCAGTTTGCAACAAACGAGCATAAGCTGTGAAACTCATTCAGGTATACCTGCACATTACACGCTCGTACGTAGTATCCTCGCGCGGTTTAAACATAAAAAAAATACCCGCTCGCCCGTTCTGTGTGTGTGCTTACCTCTCGTTTCTTGGCTTCTTTATCTTCGCCCCCCGCCCCTGCGCTCTCCCGTACCCGCCTATTATCATCGGCGCGAGGATATTTTTAGCGCGAAAACTCACGCTCGGAAGTTTCTTGTACGGGAACGCCGCGAGAGAGAGTGACTCTCGGACGCTTAGTCGAACAACAATTTATTCCAAACACGGCTCGTATGCCATCAAGCGGAGATTTTTTTTTATTTCTTTAAATAACAACTACGGACAACGGCATTGTATTTTGCACGTATTATTAGAATAGCGAGAGAGTTTGCGCTCCGAACACCTATGCGTATCTCTCGCTCCTTCCTCCACGTTCGGTTGATACTTCTATACCGTACCCTCGCGCGGTGCGGCAACCCGGATGTTATTTATAAACGTCTGCGAACCGAACGGGCCAGACCCGGTTTAACGCGGCGTCAACCGGTACACTTAGGTGTGCTCAAAGTGTTAACGCGCGGAGGTTTATACGTATACACACATGCGTGGCCGCTAGCAACTCGCGTTTACCTTCGTTCCAGTTACTTTCCGGACTTTGTGTCACGGACGACCCTTTCCTTTACCGCGATCGATCCGGGCCATTCTTATGTCTGTATTATTCTTCCGAGTAGTAGTCTTGTTTTATTTTATTTTTTGATAATTTTTATGATAACATTAATTTTTTACATTTGGTCTTTGTGGAAGAAGGTACGATATTTGGTCGAATAACCGCGTGATCCGGTGAATTTATACAGGGAAATTATTCCAAATGACTGTAGATAAGACAGTCATCATTTTTTAATATGTATATTTTTTATTTATTTTATATTATTCATGAAGGACGGTTTGATGTTTTTTCGTGAAAATTTGGAAGCAACTCGCGTGTACCTTCGTTCAGGTACTTTCTGGACTTTGTGTCACGGACGACCCTTTCCTTTACCGCGATCGATCCGGGCCATTCTTATGTCTGTATTATTCTTCTGAGTATTAGTCTTGTTTTATTTTTTAAAATAATTTTTATATAACATTCTTTTTTGACATTTAGTCTTTGTAGAAGAAGGTACGATAGTTGGTCGTGATAATTTCGAATAACCGCGTGTCCGGTGAATTTATAGAGCAAAATTATTCCACATGACCGTAGATAAGACAATCATCTTTTATATATATATATTTTTTTATTTACTTTATTATTCATGGAGGACGATTTGATGTTTCTTTTTGGAGCACATCGCGTGTACCTTTGTTCCAGGTACTTTCTGGACTTGTGTCACGGACGGACCCTTTCCTTTGCCGCGATCGATCCCGGCCATTCTTATGTTCGCATTATTCCTCCGAGTATTATTTTTTATTATATTTAAAAAAATAATGTATATAATTATATATTTTTTTACATTTGCTTTAGTCTTCATGAAAGAAATGACGATATCTGTTCGCGAACATTTCGGATAATTGCGTGATCCAGTGAATTTATGTAGCAAAATTAATCCAAACGACCGCAGATAAGTAAATTGACATTTTTCGTATAAGTTATTTCTTTATTTATTTTACTTTTCATGGAGGAAGGTTCGATGTTTTCTCGTGAAAATTTGGGATGGTCGCGCGACCCGGTACATTGATGAGGCTTATAAACATAGACCTCTTGGAAATTGCCGAAAGGACCGAAGAATCGACGGCCCGACTCGGAGACTCCGGCTCCGGTGTCTTATGCAATTTGTTGTCGTGCCCGAGAGTTCGCGACTTACACACGCTATGGCTGTGTCACTACACACGTTCGTTGCCTGCCGTTGTCGAGGAGACCGCCGCTTCGACACCTTGACCCGTTTGCGAGTAGCCGCGCGCGCTGGTAGTGGATACACACCGGTAACAATGCGCTCCTCGGAACCTCGGGAGCTTCGAGAGACCGGAGATCGAGCACTCCGGTTTGCGCATCGCATCGTCCAAGTGGTATTCTTCGACTTTGGATGACGACATTGGACAGAAATGCGCTGGGTATC
Source organism: Ichneumoninae sp. A BG-2022a (assembly GCA_030522665.1). Taxonomy (NCBI): domain Eukaryota; kingdom Metazoa; phylum Arthropoda; class Insecta; order Hymenoptera; family Ichneumonidae; species Ichneumoninae sp. A BG-2022a. Next base: position 30,809 of record JAPYZC010001070.1, read on the forward strand.
TCGCAATAATAATCTCGCACTCGTAATTCGAACGGTTACGCCGGTTCGATGAAAAATCGTATCGGTCGGTAACGTAGACCGAATTATCGAGAATATTTATTTGCGACGCATACATGAGAAGTGCTACTTTTCGTATCTGTCAAGAGTGCCGTAAATGGCCCTTTATAGCAAGGCGTACTACAACGACACACCACATGCGTACATCGATCCGATTTTACTTCTCGCACGCTTCTGCAGTAGTTTACACACGCACATTTGCTTTTCGCACGGTTCTGTCGTAGTTTACACACGCACATTTACTTATAGCACGCTTCTACAGTAGTTTACACACCCACAGTTTCTTCTCGCATGCTTCTGCCGTAGTTTACACACGCACATTTACTTCTCGCACGCTTCTGCAGTAGCTTACACACGCACATTTACTTGTCGCACGCTTCTGCCGTACTGTTCGTACGGCGACTACTATATTACAATAGTTTGGTTGAAGTACTAAAAGTCCGGAGCTCGCAAAGTCTATCGTATCGGAGCAACAGAAACTCAATAATAATTATAAATAATAAAAAATGTATTTACGAATTGTATTTCGTCAATTTTGCAAAACAATAAAAAAAACTCAGTTCAATAGAACGGTCTGTTCAACGCCACTACTACAACGATCTGCGACCTACTATTTAATTAATTTTAGTAAAATATTTGACTCGCTATTATAAAAAAAAAAAAAAAAAAAACATAACTCAGGGGGACGGGATCGTGGAACCCTCCGACAAAGTCCCGACGTTTATTACATTCGTTTGAAGCCATAAAGTACGAGGAATTGATTGGCGGCGTTTGAACCCTCCAAAAAGTTTCGTATAAAATATGTATATACGTCGGATCGTTCCTTTTATTCTGATATTTATTTTATTTTTTCCTCTTCCTTCTCGTCTACGCTGTATTTGCATGTATATACACAGTGAGACACGTGGCACAGTTTTCACGGCACGTACGCCCATTCCGTAATTTGCATTTAGTGCGCGGGTCAACGCACACGGTCACGCACCTCGCCGTCGGGGAGCGGGGAAACGCGTACGCGGTAACGTCGCAGAGTTCCCCAATGCGTACGTGTGAGTTTGAAGCTCGTTCGGTTCCTCCCTCGGGGGCTCCCTTCGACGGTATTCTAATATCCACCAGCACCACTGGCCCTCCACAAATATATATACATAAATCGACATTTAAGAATCAAAAGGTCGAATCCCGTGTGCTTTAACATAGCCGCAACGCCCTTTTGATTCTCATTCGCCGACACACATGCGTATACAATATGTACGTATATGCATACGAAACTCTGGTTTCGTTTCGTCGATGGCGCCAGGAAAGATAGGATTATACGTATCTCTTATGTACTGGTGCTTATATAACATGTCGTATGTACGAGCACTATCACCGAGTGTCCGCATTGCGAGTTGGGCTATCGGCCAGTGCCAGGACGTGCTAGGCGACGAGAGAGATAAATATCGAAGAGCACGGGAGAGCATCAGACCGCAACAAAAGCACAGAGTCACACTGGCGCTTGTGTGCGTTTGCGCGCGTGTGTGTGGGTGTGTTATACTTTGCAGCTTCAATCGTCCGTCGGAGTTTCTCGTGTCACCCACAGCGCGATAGAGGAAGAGCGTTTGCAACGAGAGATTCACCTCGGTGCAGATGTGGTCCATCTTCCTCCCTCGGCGAATTGAGTGTTTGAGTGGCGTCCAAATGATGAAATTACGCGAAACATAACAACATCCTTGTGGGGTGCCACAGCCTGTGCAACGATTGTACAGCCGTGATTTATCGTTGCTGTGTATGTATGTATAAAATATATGCATCGGGGAATAAAGTGGCGACGATTTGCCGCGTGAGCCGTTAATAGCGCGACATGCGCAGTACATGCGCAATCTAAAGTATTGTTGACGATTTGTTGGTTGAAGGATTCAACGTCGCACCAGACCGAAGATGGTAGATGCAAGGCGGGTCGGGATGAAGAGCGAATATTTTTTATTTATTTTTTTCGAGAAAATTATTACTCTTGATTTTTGTCATTTGGGAACCGACATGGAGCGCCGTGGCTTCCGGTGTAGAGATGAATGTTACGAAACCGGGGTTTTCTTTGAATAGGGGGAAACACGATGCTATAATCATGGGGCATCTTTGCGGCGGATGAGGGCAGGTCGTCGTTGATTAAGAAGCAATAGGAAGTTCACTGTAAATCGGGACTATTGGCACGGAGATGGTTACGAGGAGGATTCTTCGGTAAGAGGATCGAAAGCTTTTGGATCAGACAATATGACGTATTTCTATATAAGACAGGGTTGAAGTTGATATTAAAAGAATGCGACAGCAGTTGAATTAGGATTGATAAGTGGTGAATTTCGGACCGCTAATGGGAGTGGGTCATATTCACAATTTACACCTTTTGACCCTTCTATGAGATAACAGTCGGCGTGACGAACCGGGCCGTATAATCGTGTACAGTATATAGTACTACCTTGATAATTCAAAATGACACACGCGTCGCAAGAGGCGGGCGGGCAAGGTACAGATCAGAATTTGCTTCAAGGATTCGCAATCCTTCTTGACGTCGCGAGAAGGAGGCGAAGGAAGGTGACGAATTTACGAGAATTTTTTTTTCTCTAGAATGTATCTCAAATGCGGCCGGTGACAGAAACGTGTGAATTGAGTAACCCCGGAAAGTGGGTAAAATAACATGTGTTGTCCGTCCCAAATTTATTTGGAATTCATGTCGCATGTAGCTGGTGACAAAAATAGATTAATTAAGGAAGACACGATGCAAGCAACATGAGAAGCGATGTATAGATAAATGTTACGAAACCGGAGTTCCCTTTGAATTGGTGAAAACACGATGCTATAATTACGGGCCATCGTTGTGGCGGATGAGGGTAGGTCATTGTTGATTAAGACGCAATAGGAAGTTCACTCTAAATCGGGACAATTGGCACGGAGATGGTTGCGAGAAGGATTCTTCGGCGAGCGGACCGAAAACTTTCAGATCCAAAAATATGGCGTATTTCTATATAATACAGGGTTTTAATTGATATAAAAAACGGGACAACAATTGAATTAGGGTTGAAAAGTGGTGAATTACGGACTGCAAATTAAGTTCGCTGCATTCACCACTTTTACCCTTTTACCTTTTAGGTTTTTATGAGATAACAGCAGGCGTTACGTACCGAGGCAAATAATTGTGTATGGCGTAACGCTGCCTCGACAATTCAGAGGAGAGAGGGGCGGGTAGATAAGAATTTGTTTCGAAGATTCGCAATCCTTCTTACCATTGCCGTCGACTGTTTCGGACTCATGGACGTCACACAATTAGATATAGAGATCCGTCCAATAACAAGAGACACGCTCCGATGCAAAGAGAACCGAGAGAAAAAAACAACTCGCGCGCACGTTTATGAAATATTGATCGGCGAACGATAGGGGGATAGAATAAACAGTGGAACGAAGATGACCGTGTGCAAAAACAAAACAATAAAAAAAAATAAAAAATTGCACAATAGTTCAATATTTTGTTGAAACCGCGTTATGTTTTGAACCTGTCGAAACTTTAGTTTCCTCGTTGCTGAAGTTTCATACGTATTCCGTGGTATCGGAGGCGAGTTTATGGTAGAACGATGTAGGGGAGAGCGGAGCAAAATGGCACACCGGGGTAAAATGGGATAATGAGACAAACCGCAATTCCCCAATAACTTTTGGCTGGTGGCGAAGGTGGTACGTGAGGCAAAACGGGTTTCAAAATCTGTTTGCATCGTTGGGACATACTGGGGCATCCAAAAATTATTGGAAAATTGAGTTTCGCCGTCACTGTTCCGTTTTGCCCCGCTGTGCCATTTTGCCCCGGTCTTCCCTATTCGTCCCGAAGGGAAGGAGTCACGATCTCCCGGATGCACTGGGGGGAGGGGTGGACAAAATGGGGCAAAATGGATACATTCGCGATGAGATATTTTTACATGTCCCATGAAAACAAAATTATATAAATGGTTCGTTTTGCCCCAGGAATTCTTTTACAGGTTGAGCGAACCGTAGGGGGTCCGATGACGTCAGTGGTAGCGGCTCTCGCTTCGCCTGTTGTTTAATTGGACCTCTCCTCGATGCTAATGGATATCGCGCGAAGGCACCCCCGTGTCTTTCAATGCAGTAATCGGCTCGACCTTCTCTCCCGCCGGTGGAAATGCATTTTTCATTTCATTTTTCTTCGTTATATTTTTTTAATTTGATCCGCAGCGGCTTTTGCTCCGGGGGTTGGTTCGTTCGGCCCGCGGACACGCCGTTACTGGATCTATCCGACCGATAGGAAACTGTATAGTACTCGCCGAGGACCGCCACTGAATAAGCCGAAGCTGAGCTGGGTACACAGAGAGAGAGCGAGGAGAGCGCGGACGGAGAACGAAATAACGATTCCTCGGCCGTAGCCCAAAGAGAGTGAGAGCCTCTTCGATGGAAATTTCAGGTCGCTCGGGCCAAAGCAAATTGAATGGAAGAGAGAAGTGGAGAGAAGTGCCGAGAAGGAAGAGAAGGAATTCGATGGGAGAGGATGAGGAAACGTTGTGCCGCTGCCGAGCTATGGCTTCGAGGATATGCGGGGGGGGGGGGGGGGGGGGGGGGGGGGGCGAAAAAAGAAAAAAAAACAAACAAAAAAAAAAAAACGGACTCGAGGCTGATTTATTCTTTGGATGTACCCCGAGGCTTTGCTTATAACGTTCGCCGCTCCCCCCCCCCCTTCTCCTTCGTCTCCACGCGCTCCTCTTTCTCTTTGTGAATCCTTGTATTCCCGAAGATCTTTCCGCCGCGGAAATCCTTTCGTTACGATCTACCCCCCCCCCCCCCTTCTCCCTCTCGAGGTAATCCGAGTAGATTTGCAATAAAAATAAAATATATTATATGTTTGTACAGCGAGCTGCAGAATTGTTTTTTTATTGAGGAATAACTAAAGCGACGCGAGGGTATAATTGGCGGGAAATTTAAAAAATCCGCATGGGCTCGACATAGTGATCTCGGTAACTGTGTCCGATCTCGACGATGTGTGCGATGCGTGGTAGGTGAGTATAAAATGTTCGTACAGATTGAACGTAATTTTTATTTTAGTGTACGTAATTGCGAAAGAACGTAAGCAGCGCAGCAATAATTGGCGGAAATTTTTAAAAAATGTGGCACGCGTCCGACATAAAGGCGTCGCGTTAATTGTCTCCAAACCCGATTATGTGCGCAACGTGAGGTTGCCTTCACAATAAACGTTAAAAAATGTAAAATATTTGCACATGGTGTATGTAATTTTTGTTTTAATTGAGAACGAACGAAAGCAGCGTGGTAATAATTGACGGGACATTTTTTTTTTACTTTGGGACGCGTTCCACTTAAAAGTGTCTCGATAACCGCTTCCGATCTCGATTGTGTTCGCCATGTGCGGTTGCCTTCGCAATCCACGTTAAAAAATATGAAATATTTGTACATAGTGTACGTAATTTTTATTTAAATTGTGAAAGAACGAAAGCCGCAGGGGAATAAATGGCAGGAAATTTAAAACCATTTGGGACGCGCCCGACATAAAAGTATCCCGGCAATTGTCTCCGATCTCGATTATGTGAGCAATGTGCGGTCGCAAACAACGTTAAAAATGTACAATGTTTGTACATGGTGTACGTAATTTTTATTTCAATTGAGAAAGAACGAAAGCAGCGCAGGAATAATTGGCGGGAAATTTAAAAGAATTTGGGACACGCCCGACATAAAGGTGTCTCGGTAATTATCGCCAACCCCGATTATGTGCGCAATGTGAGGTTGGCTTTGCAAACAACGTTGAAGTTTAACGTCAACCGGGCTTGCGGAAAGCATCGCTATTCATATGGAAGATATACGACATCCGAGGTATTGCCTCGGTTCTGAATCACTCTGTACAGCTGCGCGAGGAGGGAGCGAGGACGAAAGGATCCTCCGCGAGGAAATTCATCGAATATTACTCTATCCTGAAAACTCGTTGGAATTTAATTAACGGTAGAGGAAGGGGACGGGGGTTTAAGCGAGCTGCAGGGAGCGGGTGCAACCGAGCCCTTGCGATGTCTCGAGAGGGGTCTATTAATTTGCACAAAGTGGATAACGAGCGCCCGCGCGACTCGTGCGACCCGCAGCTGCTTTCTCTCGCTCTCCGTCTCTCTGCCTATCTGTCCTCTGACTTCGTGCGTACATTCGTCTTTCACCCTTCAGCGCTTTTTCGACTTCTCGCGATTTATGTACATGCACACGCACCCGGGAGATCTACGTATTTTTCATCCGGTCGTTAACCCTTTACTTTAAATCGAGATGATAAAAAAGCCATTTTTTTAAATGGAGATCTTAAAAGAAGAGAACCGTAAATTCAAGTACATCAATCAATAGTGTTGGAAAGAATTAAGGTTTTAAATGTCTTCACGTACATTTTTTTACATTACCATTCCTATTCGTCATGTTTTTTTTCCGAATTTTTTGATACAAGTTGAAGATATAAAAAAAGATGATTTAAGATTTTTTTTATGGGTGTACCGTTTTATGTAAATGTTATTCCACGACGCAGATACGCAATCCTTTATGACACGAAAGTTTTCGACCAATTTTCGAGGGAGCTGTCGACATAGACACAATAGCCATGTTTACGGAATAATATGAGAAGGATATATATGACGTCGGCAAGGCGCGTGTGCGACCTTGGGCTGCACGTTGCAAACGCCTGCGTAGGATAATACGCGAGCAAGTATAATCGAAGCTGAGCATTGTAACTTGTTTGCGAGGAAATCCTCTGCTCGATGGAGTGTTGATCGGCGCGATGGGATACACGGATGAGCCACGTGTAAGGCCATAACGTGTAAGGTCCCGACCTAGAAAGCGTCAGCGAGCCACGCAGAAAAGATGTGCCACGTGCCGTGGGACATGGCCTGGGCTCGGTTTACCTGGGCAATCCAGCTCATCGATTTACTGCGGATCATAAGAGAAAGTATGACAGTCGAAAACTATTCGCAAAGATCCCTGAACCCTTCCGATAAATGTATTTGAAAAAAAGGCACCGTCCTAAAATTCGATGTCCCGATTAAAAAGGCCCCGTATACCGACGACGAATTAACTTTTTAATGCCCAAACATATTCAACATATCTTATCGTCGAAATGTCTTCTTAAATGTTGATTCAACAATGTTGGAAAATTTTTTACTGATTTTACGTCCTGCAGTAAGGTTTTCGAATATAATTTCATTATTAAATATGTTAACATTTTAGTGAAATAATTGAAAAAGTTAAATTTTCAAAAGGGACATTTTTCTCTAACATTTCAATTTAGGAAAGTGATGAGCCGTTGAGATTTTTTTTTTTTTCATCGTGGCAAGGGCTTAAGATCCGGAGTGTCTGTCAAGATATGTCAGGGTTTTATGAGGCGAGAAGAAGATAAAATAAAATAAAAAATATGGTAACGGAGTGCGCACACGCCCGTGGAGTACGTAATAGTCGGAGCGTATCTCGTGTTCCGCCACGTGTGTAGGGTAGATCGATCGTCCTTGGTCTCCAAATCTACTACAAAGCGGGGAGGTGGAAAAGGTAGCTTATGTCGAGACCGGAGGGAATGGGAGGCGAGGAGGGTTTCGCCAGATAGAATTTATCGTGCAAGCTCACTCGGCATATTAATAGAATCGAACTGAAACGCTCGGAACGCAACGTCGACGCTACCGGACATTGCGTGATCCAGCTCATTGTATTCTGTATTGTACGAATGTTTTTCATCAAGTACTTAAACACCCGCACTTTCATTGCGCACCGTGGAAATCCGCACGAAGCGCAGTCGTCGACCGACCAATTAATATACAAACAATAATTATTTAATTTGCAACCTTACATTCGAATATTATTTGAAGAGCACGAATGTGCCTCGGGTCCGCCCCAAATACATTTGTGATGTGTTACGAACGTTATTTCCCCACTTTCTTGGGTTCCTTAATTTACACGTTACTGTTACAGTCTACATTTGAGATACACTCCAGAGAAAAATACAAAATTATCTCTGCAACGTCATCAGTGACGTGTGAAAATCTCACTTTTAGAACGGAGTTGACGTATTTAAGGTATGACGTAACTTTCGGTGGAAAAATATTTGTTTAAAACCGGAAGTGACGTCAAGCGAAATTTTTTGAATAGTTCTGAGTGACATTTCCGGTATAAAAATGAGATTTCCAAATCGAAAATGACGTCACAGAGAATATTTTTTTCTTTAGAATCTATTTCGAATGCAGCCAGTCGTAGAAACTTGTGAATTTAAGGAACCCGGGAAGGTGAGTAAAGTCACAGGTGTTATACGTCTCAAATGTATCTGGAATTCATATTACACACAGACAGAAATGGATGAATTAAGGAAGGAATTACACGATTTCAAAAGTTGAAAAGATCTACCGAGGAACGTAGAATAAAATATTTATACGAGATTCTGATATTTCTGTCTACCTTGTTCGCAATTGTTTGTACATTTTTACTTTCTTTTCCGTTTTATCGACAATTTTTCACAATTTTTTTAAACAGATTTTTCAGAACATGACCGGTTCGATATGGACTTTTGGTGCAAGGCAGCAGTGCGGAGCCGTTTTTCCAGTTACGCCAGAATCCCACCAGGGAATCTTCGAAGCCCTCCTTGAAACGGTATTTATATGCAGGATATCAAGTTAATTATCTCTACGGGCTGGAGCCTCTTTCCCGAGAGGCCAGTGCAATTCTGTAGGTAGATGATAGAAGCCGAAGGTACACGGAGGAACAGCTCTCAGGTGCTTGTGTGTCTAAGCTGTTAGAGGTAACACAGGTACGTGGAAAAAAAAGAGAGAAAGCAGAAGGGAACTAGGAAGCTTTGTAAAACTACTCTTCATTTTTTTTCCAACAATCTCCGTCCCGTCTCAAGGAACAAGGCCTTTTAACAACGTCTATTGAAAGACCGTTTAGTCGTTTTCATAGGCTTTCAGGAAGCTAGCTATACCAGGCATATTGACACAGCTGACGTCACTCGGTCCCCATAAAAAAACAACGTGTATACCGAGAACATCGACTGTACTATGTTATTTAGGCTGTAAATACTGTCTTCAATTCTACGGGTGTATGTTGAGGAGAGAAAAGGTAATGAGCGTACTTGCAATTGGATGGTAATATTTATACTGTGCACATTGATATTTCGTACAGTATTCTCGACTAGGCTATTCTCGAATTACCCTTCACAGTATTATTATAAATCGGGTTTCTCTTTTTTTCGAGCTGTTTAAGAAGCAATTTTTACGACCTTCTTCCAATAACTTTTTTTTTTGTCATTGCCTCCGGGGGATTTTGGAAAAGTTTAGAAGCATACGTACCGTTAATACGATTAAGCTTGACAAGATCCGTTTGGATTTATCCTCGTTATTTTATCAATGAGCCGTGAAGGTGAGACAAGTGCGTGTAAAATACGTCTATGAGAGTTGCTCGCGCGGTTTATAAAAAAAAAAAAAAATTGCCTAATAAAATCCAGCAGCACCAGCACGAAATCGGATGTTCGTTCGACAGACGACGGGCGTCGAATAAAACTGTATGAGCCGAGGCTGCTCTCGTCGCCCACAGTTCCTTCCACACGGCTACCCTTTCGTCTTTTCACTCTACACTAGACGCGGAGATGTATGCCGTCTTACCTGGTGATATCTTAAAACCCGAGAACACATTGCGACGAAGAGGCCTAAGCGTGCTTCCTTGCGTAGAGATTGAAATAAAAAATTGTCCATGTGTTGGGTTATTTCTAAAGGGCATATTAATTTTTATATGAGTACGTGCGAGCTTCCTCAATGTGTGCTCTCTTGTTTCAACAACTCGTTGAAATTAAGTGAACGATTCCACGTCGAGAGCAGCAGCGCTCGGCAGCAGCCTTTTATAAATCCTTAATATATATTTTCTCAATACCGAACCTTTTATAAATTCTTAATCTATTATTATTTTATTATTTTTCCTAATTCTATTATTTTCCTAATATTATATTATTATTATTTTTTCCAATCCCGAACCGGTAAATGGCATTCACGGAATGTTGCATTAGCGAGCACTTTTCACCCCCACTGTTTATAGAGTCGGGAAAATAATTTTAAAAAGCCAAGCTCCTCATTATTGTTTGTAGACCAAAGTAATAATTATTACATTGTGAAAGTAATTTTTTTTAAGTGTAAGAATATTATAGTTTTTTTTTTTTAATAACGTAATGCACCTTAAATTGGCTGAAAGTCTGGAAATCCGTGGGGCTCGCCATGCTCAAGAGGACAAGGTGTTTTCTGTGACTGCGCAGTGGCACGGTTCAGCGAGCTACGGTATTAATGTTATACCAATTTACCGTGAGGGTTATAATTGCCGTAGTAATTATCGCATCGCTAATTGACAACAACTTCCTCGAGATCCGCTCCGGTGAATTTACGTTGAGTGACGCGGGTAGCGAGAGGGGGAGTGGGGGGGGGGGGGCAGAAGGGTAGACTGACGCGTACAGTATATTCCGGTGTACAAACGCTGATATAGCCGTTGAATCGAGCACATCGTCGCGCTCTTCCGACCGAATACCGTTTCGCTCGTCGATTGTCATAATTTAATTCGAATACACGAATGGCTATTCGGCCTCGCCGAACGGGATCGGCCTATCCGTATTTATTTTAGTCCGCCTCGTTTTATTCCACCCCGAAAACGCTTTCGCTCCTCGCTATTTATCGCATCGCGATCGCACCGAAAATAAACTGTTAATTGGATTTCATTGTTAAACGAACGTAGCCGGCTCCACGGTTGGACTTTAAACGTCATGATTGGTATTTAGCAGATTCTATTGGCGAAATTTCAGCACGTCGCAACGGCAACGACGTTAATTGCTCCACCTCGTTTTGACTTTGTTGAACGGGGTAACGAAATAAAAATATTTGCACGTTGACGCGTGTCACGTTGGCACGTCGCAAACATTTCTTGTCAATGAATCCACAATGTTTCTCCTTAATAATATAATAATTTCATAAGTTTTCATAGGCTTAGTTGAACATAATTTTATTTTCATTTATTTTTAATTAATACAATAATTTATTGATTTAATAAAACCATTTTTTAATGTAAAGTTACGAAGAAATATGAGAAATAAAAATCGTCGACCTTTGTCAACAAAAAAATGTATGCTGAAAGTACGAACCTTTCTTACCATCCAGTTAACCAGATCCTACCTCAATCTTTTTATTTTTCGAATATTTAAAAAATATTTTGATCTCCGCAGTTATTAAAGTATCTATAAAAGTATAATATATATAAAAGTTATTGACCGTGACAATTTTATAGTTTATTTACGGCAGATTATTAATCTTGCCTCTTCGCTTTTTTCGCCCCCCTCGTCCTCGCATCCGCCCTATTATACTTGACTACCTCGCGCGCATCCTCTCCCGTTTCCTCGCACCTTGCGAGGACTAAGGCCGACCGGCATTCCCCGGTTTAATAAGTGTCGGGGCAAATGACGTGAATTAGTCCAATATGTCTGGAGGAGGACCGGCGCGACAAACCCGTGAGTGCAACAATTCAGGGAGCTTGAGGACCGAAGCCGGCGTGCATCCCGCGTAATTAAAATTACTCCCCGCGTCATACTTTACGTCGGGACCTCCTGGCGGTAGACAGGATTGTGTGTGCCCTGTGGAAGAGGCTCCAGCCCCGTCGCAAACCATCCCTTCGACCCCCCAAGCCCCGATCTCTCCTCAGACTCCGCCGTCGTGGACCCCGCGAATGGAAACGCTGGATCGCCGTAATTTTCGCAGACACGTGTCCTCTCCCTGCTCGCCTGAGGCGATTTTACGACGCTCTCGATGACAATATTCGAAAGAATATATATATATGGCGCGAGAAGAAGTATGCGGGGTTGAAACTTCTCCGATGAGAAAAACGGGCAATCGCTGTCTCTCTTGGCTTCTACCGTCCTCGAGTATGAATATCGGTGTTCGTTGAACCGGCGCTAACATTCATTCAACCCCCCCCCCCCCTG
>JAPYZC010001071.1:0-54882 GCA_030522665.1 Ichneumoninae sp. A BG-2022a
TATATAAAATTATAGTGGAGATTCTCTTTCTCGAATCGAAGAGCGAAAAGGAGATTCAGTCTCTCTATCTCTCCTGGTCGTCGTAGTCGTGCGCCGGTCAAACACGACATCGTGATCTACCGCGATGAATCAATAAAACAACATTCCGAGGGACCGCCTCGAACATGTTTCGCGCCGTCCGAATTCGGAAGTGTCCTCAGCGCAATGTGATCGAATGTTAAGTCACGTATAATAAAGAGGGTCACGGCGTTGTGCAGCTACTAGTCGGTTCGCGTTCTAGGCTTGAGCTCGTCGGTTATTAATTCGTAACGACAAGGTCACGACCTCGTTTCTTTTATTTTTTTCTTTTTCGTATTCGCCGGGGTTCGATTACGATTAAGGCGACGTGAGAATCCCGACTCCTCGCCCCAGTCGGGCCCGGTCGGTAACAAAAGCTGTAATTAATTGTTTTTTAACGGGTGAGAACCATTTCCGGTTAAAACTAAGGTCTTGCATGAAGCGGATATTAATTCAGGTTCATGAATTATTTTACGACCGCAAGTTGTATTACTTAAAGAAATTAATTACAGTTTTTATTACCGACCGTGGAATTTCACATGCTCTTGAAGGAGCGAATCGCGGTTTCTGTTGGAGTTCCGGGAAACGGCTGTTTCTGTGGTCAGTGGCGTTGTAGGGTTTCTTATGAAATATCTGCGATCGACGTGTTTTTATTTTCTAATTAACTCGTAGATCATGGTAACGCGAGTGAGACTTTTATCTCCTGTTTTTCTTCTCTCGAGGCGAACAACAAATTCCGAAGAGGAAGCAAACTTCGAGAGCTGCGACCTTGTGTGTTAGGTCGATATCTATTCTCGAGAATTCAGGTTCATGAGCGCATTATTTTTCGAATGCGAATGGTCAGTATTGTTTAATGGAATTAATTACGGTATTTATTGCCGACCGCGATATTTCAAATGCTGTTGAGGGAGCGAATCACGCTTTCTCTTGGACTTTCGGAAAACGATTGTTTCTGTGGTCAATGGCATTGTAGGGTGTCTTATGGGATATCGTCAATCGACGTTTTGTTTTATTCTTTAATTAACTCGTAGATCATTGTACCGCGCGTGACTCATTTATCTCCTGTTTTTCTTCTCTCGAGGCGAACAACGTATTCTGAAGGGGAGGAAGCAAACTTCGAGAGCTGCGACCTTGTGTGTTAGGTCGATCTATATCTATTCTCGAGATCTTCGTCCGAGGAGGGGGAAGGGGGGGGGAGTGAACTGGACAACGATGCTATATCGAGTATAGGGCACGGATATGTATTTTTAGGGCGGAAGAAAAAGGAGGACGAAGACGAATGCGAAGTGGATGGCCTAATCTAGCGTCGCCGTGGGTGGCCTCACGCAACTCAATTATCTTGGACACACTCTGCGTAACTAACTCACTATATTTACTCTCGCGGTGCGCGGATAAGGATGCTGTTCTATTATTATTTTGTTGTTTTCTTTTGCGCTTTTACGCTTTCCGTGTCAGGGCCAAAATTGTAACGACAACGTCAACGATCCCGCTTGAGGCTCATCCCGATCGATTAGTTTCCTCGACGAGCGATGTTCTTGTGTTGTTTGTCGTCGTCGAATTATTATCTTCGGCGCTCTTATCGCACACTCAAGATTGCGATCACGAATTTCGAGGCTCAAATTTTTGCGAAATTTATTTTGTTACGGAAAACGATAAATTTACTTTCGCGAAGTCTATCTTACTGTGACGAATTCACAGTTTTTACGCTATCATGTACAGGATGTCTGAATTAATTTTAAAAAAAATTAATTATGCGAAATAGATCGACGGAATCGAAAGTATCGTGTGTCATATTATTCTTTCGCTGACTGAATGTGACGGTCTAGTCGCGCTAAAAATGAAAAATGAAGGAGGTTCTTTCTCGTGTCTAGTTCAGGTCTGAAATGCAATTCAAGGACTTTTCAAGGACATGATAATGATCGATGTTTAGTCACGTGGAAGGTAATCACATAAAACGAGGTGATTAAACATTGTTTTCGTAATGTTTTCAATGTTTCAGAAATATTGACAATATTACTGAAATAATGTTTAAAAAATATTTCACGCTATGTGAGAACTAATACGTCGATTGTGCGTTCGAAATAAAATTCAAGGACGTAATAATGATCGATGTTTAGTCACGTGGAAAGTAAACACATAAAACGCAGTAATTAAATATTATTTTCGTAATGTTTTCAACGTTTCAGACATATTGACAACATTACTGAAAGAATTTTTATTTTAGGCTCGCGAACCTTTCCGATTCTGCTCCTACGAAGCAAGCAAATGAATAATTAATTCTGATTTTTCGTCTCAGCTAAAAATTATTTTCCCGTGCGTGGGTGCCTCGTTTACCTCGTATGTTTCAGAGCCCCCCAATATCGATTTTTGCCCCCGTTTCATTCAGTCGAAGCGTCAGTGTGTATTCCACTGCGGAAACCGAAGTCCACCAGGTGCACTCTTACAGAGAGAACGGGGGGCGACGGAGTTTAACGTTTTGCACCTGGGCTGCCAGTTCTCTCCAACCGAAAGCACGAAGACGAGCCGCGTATGCCGGTCTCATAATCCGACCGACAGTTGCCGAAGAGCGATAAAGCGACACAATGTACGTTACATGTATCAAAGACATAAAGATAGAGAGCAGAAAAAAAAAAAATTGTCCCATCGAAACATTTCGAGGATTTTTCTGGACAAAGGTGCGAAGTAACATACGCGAATCATTAATTAATCATCAATAAAATACACTATACATTTTTTATAAAAATAATACAATAATGATATCATTCTACGATTATTTTTTTATATATACTTTTTAATATTTCAACTAAATTTAATTAGTAATACTACTGCGTCATACCTCGACCCGCTAAATATTTCCCCAACAATTTTTGATCGTTTTTTTTCATATATCTTTTTTTACCATCCGCGCGGATAGGGCAGTCTCGTGAGATTCGTCGCGTCCGACGAAAAATGCAAATTAGTTTGCCACAACGTATGCGCACAGTTTGCTCCAGATACGAGCATACACCAAGATAGTTATTAGTGACAGAAAAAAACAAGTAAAAAAAAATGAAAAAAAGAGGATCGCGTGCGTGTCCTTGGTCAGCTTTATCGTCGCGTGGCGAGTGCGAGATAGAGTCTGACCGAGCGCGGAGGAGTTTTCGATGA
Source organism: Ichneumoninae sp. A BG-2022a (assembly GCA_030522665.1). Taxonomy (NCBI): domain Eukaryota; kingdom Metazoa; phylum Arthropoda; class Insecta; order Hymenoptera; family Ichneumonidae; species Ichneumoninae sp. A BG-2022a. Next base: position 3,205 of record JAPYZC010001071.1, read on the forward strand.
CGCTTGAGGAGAGCCTCAAGTTTAGGCCGGCGATGAATCACAAGGATTCGATCGATAAGTCCTCGCGCTCGCCACCGTGCGTGTTCGCACAGTTTCTATCGGGCTCGCCTATACCAAACAGAGTTTGTCTGTGCGATACAAAACTCTTATTGCCGTACGAGCGTTATCCGAAGCTGAAGATCTCGAGAGCCCGTTCGTTCGTTCGATGACAAGAGAGCGTGACACGAATGCGTGCCGCGAGTGCGAGCCCCCTACGGATGAATCATTGGGCAGACGAAAGAAACGAACGAGCAAAGATAGCTTTACGTTCTCCGTTCGGCCGAGTTCTCTCCATTTCTCCGCCCCGTCTCTCCCATTCGCTCGCCTCCGTCTCTCCGCGCCGGTAGAGATCCACGATCGAAGTGTGTGTAACGTAACGTTGCCTCCATCCCACTGGCACGCGCTCGACGACGACTAACGGTCGTTTAAATCTCTTCAATCGTTTCAATCGCCGCGATCGAGAGAGCCGAGCGAGACACATGGCAGCCCAACATACATATACATATATATATGTATATATATATATATCGATGGTCTAGCGCAGGAAGGGCATGTAAGCTATGCTTTTAGCCAGCCTGTACGTCCTTATTGAATAAAGCGATCGATGTATATACGTATCGCGACTATCTTGAAATATTTTTCGCCAGCACGAACGTCAACGGGGAATATCGCGGAGGAATTTGTTTCGCCGAATTGAAGCCAATTGGGATTTTTTTTATTTCTTTTTTCATATTGTGATGATATTGAATCAGTTAAATTGACAACGTCAGTTAATATGTTCAAACACTGACTCTGAGATCACTTTGAAACTGAAAGTTCTTATTGTGAAAGACACGTGCTAAAGTAATAAGACTTGTTAGATTTGCAGCTTCATAAATTTATAGCGGGACCAATAATAATTGATGAATAAAGAAATCGGTCGATAATTGAATAATCGATTTTCACGGGAGAGTAGTCTCGGGTGATTAGTAGGCCGCGGTAGCGGCTAGAAAGTGGGACTTTCAGTTTAAGACGTACTATTATGTCACTTTAATCTATTTTAATTTTGTATATTTAAAAATGTTATCATTTGGTTGTCCATAAAAATTATTTCTTCATTGTATCGACAATAATCGACCGTTCGTGACTTGGATGCATTTTTTAAATGTTTTAGTGAGATCCGGATTAATGAATTAGAATATATATATTTTTTTCTTTTGCGCGTCGATAAATGAGTCTTGGGTGATTAGTAGGCCGCGGTACCCGCTAAAAAGTGGGACTTTCAGTTTAAGACTTACTATTATTTAACTTTATTGTATTTTAATTTTATATATTTAAAAATGTTATCGTTTGATTGTCCATAAAAATTATTTCTTCATTGTATCTGTTCAAATTCTTCCAAAGTATCAAGAGAAGCGGCAGCGTCTCGACGCCGATAAATGTACAGATACAAATGCCAATATCGTGCCTTCGATCGTGGCTGAATGCAATAATCGACTGTTCGTAACTTGGATGCATTTTTTTAACGTTTTGGTGAGATCCGGATTAATGAATTTACATCAGTATATATATTTTTTTTTCTTTTGCGCGTCGATGAATTTATAGCAGAACCAATAATAATCAATGAATAATGAAATCGATCGATAATTGAATAATCGATTTTCATAAGAGAGTCTCGGGTGATTAGTAGGCCGCGGTAGCCGCGAGAAAGTAGGACTTTGAGTTTAAGACGTCGGTTGTATTTATGTGTGTGTGTGTAAAAAGTCATCGAGTGGAGCGAACGAGCCTGGAATCGAAACGAGAGACACCGGGACACCCAGATCCGTAGCGGCGTGCTTATTTGGCTGTCGTTCGAGTTCTCGCGAGCAGGTAAAGGGAAGACGAATGGCCTCGCGCCGGTATAGAGCCGACGGGATTTTTATGTAGTACAGAGAAGAGATTTTTCAGACGGCCGAACTGTATCAAAGCGCACGAGTTATTCGAGCCACTTTTGTCGGTAAGAGCCGAGCGAGAGGCTCGCTTGCCGACGAACGTGCTCGTATACGAGTTTACAGCCATGGGAAAAATGGGGGAATTCCTGGGCCGGAGGGACGAGCCGAGGTGTGGGCACCGAACGAGGCGAGGGAAAGACGAAGTAACGGTCACGGGAAAAATTGCTATGACTCTACCGAGGATGGAGGATTCACGGAGGAGTACACCGGGCTTGCGCCTTGCCTGGCTTTATAAGGACGCGCGAATGACGTAGAGACGATAATCTCCCTCGACGGAGCGTCGCGAAATATTTTTCAATTATTCTCGAAGCCTAAACAACAACAGCGATGCGCGTTTATTGGACGTCACGGGTTGCGCAAATTTTTGGCACGGGCACTTGGCTCCTTCGACGAATGGAGAATCTCCACTTTTGCAAATAAAATTATATATTTAAAGACAATATATATTTAAGTTGTTTAATTGAATAATCGATAATGGAGGGTTTCTTGATTATTTACTTCTTTAGGCTCGTATGGCAAAGAACTAAATTGATGAAGACTGTAAAGAAATGTAAGGTGTAAGGGATAATTGGACGATGCAATTTTTTACGAATTACACTTGTTAATTGATATTGATTCGACTGCTGGAAATTGGTACTCGTGGTTACCGAGATTGCAGGTCAGTTTTGTGAAACAATCATTATCGGATAAGTCGTACGATAAAGGGACGAGAAAATGTTTCGTTTTGTAAATCCCGAGCACCAAGGCTCTTTAAATGCCTCATCTTTCACCGGTGTGACTAAGTTATTGCGGCTCCGTCGAGCACCACGAAATGTTATACAATTATTCTTGAAGCCTAAACAACAACAGCGATGCGCATTTATCGGACGCTTTTGTCACTCGAGTTGCGCAAATTTTTGGCTCGGACACTCGGCTCTTCAGCAAATGGAAAATCACCACTTTTGGAATTAAATAATACATTCAACAGATTAAAAGTTATTTAATCTGTTTTCATTAAATAATTGGTAATGGACTGTTTCTCGACTACTTATTTACCCTCGTATGGCAAATAATGAAATTGTTTAAGACAATACACAAATTTAAAGGTTAACGGATAATTTGACGATTCAAATTTTACCCTTAGATTCGCTTATTGATATTGATTCGTCTACTAAAAATTGTTACTCGTTCGTTTCCGAGATTGCAGGTAAGTTTTGTGAAACAATCATTATCGGATAAATCGTATGATAAGCATGGTAAATGGTTGAACGAAATTATGTCCCTGAAGATATCTTCGATACGAAGTTTCGCAGACGAAATTACATCAACTTATAACGGCTGTGTTTTGCATCGCACAAAATTCGCTCGGTGAAGTTAACTTAGAGAGTAAACTTCCACAAGCGAATCTTCGTTTTCTTCCTAAAGCGGTGCACTGACAAAGACTTGCCACAGATGAAACTTGATGGCACGTAGATATCTTCAGGGTCGCAAAAAATTTCAATTAAAAAATCCAGAGCACGAAGACTCTGTGAATGCCTCGTCTCTCACCTGTGTGACTAATTTAGTTAAGGTATTAGTGTGCGACTGTCCCGCACTTCTCTGCTGCTGTTGTTGCTGCTGTTGTTGTTGCTGTTGTTGTCCGGCATCCGATCTAAGATCGTGCCTCCACCTCAAAACACCCATCATGGCCGACGCGCGATCACTCGCGCACTTCTCACCCGTGATATTAACGGAAAAAGAAACAACAATAACAAAAAATTTAAAGATAATCCAACGAACGCGTTGCCCAACGTTTTTTTCCCAACCGTTGCTTCACTACAGCCGTCTTCTCGCGCGATACGAGGCCGAAAGTCCGTCGCGTTGCATTCTGGTCGCCATACAAAGAATCCCAACGGAAAACTTTTTCGAGGTTAGAAATTTGAATTTTTTTTCCCGCGCTTTCGAAAGCAGCCGTCTCACGGCTTTCTCACGCCGGGACGAGCGATCCGCGTCCCGTGGTTGAAGGTGAGAGAACTCTGCGTGATCTTCTCCTCGTCGGGGAACGTAAATATAACCCGGGACGGCGTGCGGTGCCACCGAACTCTCTGTTAGTTCTTTGCACGCTCGGGAGCTTGTTCTTCTTCTTCAGCTCTTCGCCCGTTCAGTTTCCTTTTTTTCTTCCTCCTTTTTTGTTGCCCTCTCTGGAAATATATATCCGTGCAAAAATCGTAGATCTCGCTTGCCGACTCTCGACTCGTTGTGACGTATTCGAGAGCTGGCGGATGGCGATAGCCGAGCCGCACGCGAAGAAAACACGATCGAACTAAAACGTCTCGCCTCTCGCTCGCTCTCACGCTCGACAGGGCTGGCCGGGCTCTTCGAAGATTCCTGGAAGCCGGACTACAGAGAGAGCCGGATTCTCGCTGTTCGATATGCCTTCGGCCGATGCAGTCTTGCCTTGCAAGCGTAAAAATTATATTTCTTTAAAAAAATATATGTATATTCTCGGTCAAAGTTCAAGATACCTCAAAATCGCATATCTTTCGCGATCAATCGGTGCAGAATTTAATCCCGCACCTGTGGGAAATCGACGACTTTCTCGCACTGACAATCGCACCGGAAGCTTTCACCATCTTCGACATTGTAACTTTTTTTATTTAGGTATTACTATATTTTTATTCTTTTTCAAAGTTTTCTCCTCGGTCCGTAAACTCAAGCACTTTGGTGAACTTTTGTGAACTTTGGTGAACTTTGGCCCTTTCGAAGTAATTCCTCTTAAAAAAATGCTATTTATCTTCGCCTTTATTTTTTCATCGATGCTACAGTAGTCCCAGACACGCGAACTTGTGTCGAACTTGTCGTGCGAATTGTGAGGAAAGAAAAAAAGAGTCTATTACCGTAAAGCGAGAACGCGAGAGTTCGCTCGTCGAGAAAATTATTCAGATATTTGCTCAAACCGCCCACGCACGAATGTCCCTCCCCGTAGCACCGGCGGTTTCCTCTTCTCTCCTTTCCCCCCCTCGTCGGCCGGAGAGCCGAGGTCAAAATAGAAAGTGTTTATACGTCGCGAGTCCCTCTATCTCTCCGCTTACTAGCGCGAAACTCGCGAGCGAGCACGCTTAACGCACACGTGCAGAAGAGCCCTCGCCGCTTCGCTTTATTTTATTTCTAACTTTTTTTTTTTTTTTTTTTTTGTTCTTGCTTTTAATCCATTTCGAATGTTGTCTGTCTGGTTTTTAAAAACCGCTCACTCGAGGGAGCCTCGACGAGTTGCACGCAGGAGTGCAGAAGCGGTACTGAGATGCCCGTCGCTGAGAAGCTTCGAGCCGCGCAACCGAGCAGGCCTCGTACAGTGTATACGAGCGCCTCCACCAACCGGACAGCGGTAGCGGTGGCGGCAGCAGCACTGCCGCGAGAAAGAGACGGAGTTACATTGCCCGCGATGTTGCCTGGCTTTTATTCCCCTCGAGTCCTCCCAACGTCCCGCGCCTCATCCTATATCGAAGCGCTGCGCTCGCGGGGCCCCGTTCGCCGTCTGCCGTTCCTTCGACGACGATCCGCCTCACCGTCTCCGAGACCCACTGTGTATAATAACGTGGAAACTTCGCTCCGGGAACTCTCGCCGAGCCGGACGAACCAAACTATTCACGCTAATGTCTCAATGATTATATATGAACTTATGAATTAACCTTCGCCGGTATCGGAGGACGGACTTTGAAACGGGCGTGGAAAATGTTATAGAACAGTTTCTTTTTTTTCCAGGTGCGATCGATATGTTGGGAGAAAAATATCGTTTCTTTTTTTTGGATTTAGGAGTGAAGATTTCATGAGAATTTTCGGCAGTGGAAATTCACTTTAAGGCATTAGGACACTGATAATAAATGCGGTTGTATCAGCTAAGATTCGGGCAGGACCGTTCAACTAAATATTTTATTGGTACGCCTAAAAAATTCGTCAGTTCAACAATCTTTTGGTTGATTTCACCTAAGTATTTTTGAGTCATTAAAATATTTTTTTCGACCAACTAAATATTTATTTGAACGTCCCTGCCCGAATCTTAGTTGAGTCAACTGTACTTTTTTATCAGTGGAGCAACTTTGAGCTGTGGCTATTCGCATGAAAGTATTCACGCTAATGTTGGAATGATTATATATGAACTTGTGAATTAACCTTCGCCGGTATCGGAGGACGGACTTTGAAACGGGCGTGGAAAATGTTCTAGAACAGTTTCTTTTTTTCCAGGTGCGATCGATATGTTGGGAGAAAAATATCGTTTCTTTTTTTAGGATTTAGGAGTGAAGATTTCATAAGAATTTTCGAGAGTGGAAATTCACAGTAAGGTATTAGGAGCAACTTTTTGCTGTGTCTCAATTCGATACGTATTGAGCGTTACGTGCGATAAAAGAGCGGTAAAAAAGTGCAATAAAAAAAGTTCAGAAAAAGTTAGCAGAGGTTTGTCGAAGTGTGGAAGTCGTTTATGACGTGAAAGAAAAGTGTATTACAAACATTCATATTATTGTTTATAAGTAAAAAAGGGAACGCTTTTTTTTCTATCTATAAGAAAAAATGTTCGTTTCTGAGGGTTTAAGTCCCTTAAGCCCGAAGAGTATTCAGTGAACTGCTCATTACTTTTCCGCATCAAAATGTTTGAAAAGTTTCATTTTTGATCAATTATTTTTTCCACCTGAATAAAAAAACAAAGAAGTTATGCTCAGAAAACTTTCTTTACAATGCATTAATGTGCGTAAACATTTCCCCTATAAAAAAAAATAATAATAAAAAATGACGAAAATCCGGCATCTGGGGCATTGCAGGCTCAATAAGCTCTATTTTTTGTGTGAAAAAGATGATCGTGCTCCGATTGACAGATCGTAAAAGAAAAAGGGGAGATGTCAGACGTTTAATTTCCACGAGGCTAGTTCGCAGAGACGACGATTAAAATAAATAATGGAAGGTTTCTAGGTAGCCGAGATAATGTAATACACTGTCGGAGTCTCGATGCACCTGTGGCAAAATTAATTGAATTAATCGAGTATGCTAACGAGTTTCCCTCGCTCCGTTACACTTTTGTTTAATGCAGCGAGGTTCACTGCCGGGTGAGAGTTCTCGTTTCCCAGCAGGTCTTAATTAATCAAGCCCGGTGTATATCGAGAATTTCCCACCGAACGTTCGAACGGCGGCGCAGGCCGCTCAGAAGTGTAAAATAGAAATGAGTGGGTTACCCGTATATTTTTCACTCAACGTACCTGGAAAGCTTAACGTGGAAATCGCGCCACTTTTACGCGAATTTTCTTATCGCACCGTGCGATACCGGGTCACAGAATCTTTCCGCCTGCATGACGGATACGTGGGAACTTCCGGCATAGTATAGTTGTAGTAAGCGCGACCGGCAGTCGCGCGTTAAGTTCCCCCGCGAGGTCGCACATAGAGAGTATAAAAAAAAGTCGAAAAAATAAAAGAAAAATTATTTCAATTTACAATTTAAAAACATGGTCGGGTGCATCAAGATGACGTCAGGGAATTCGTTTTATTGCTCGGGGAAAATAGATGTCGATGTGGGAAAAATTAAGCTGTTCTACGAAGAAGATAATTATTCGAGGAATATATATTTTTTCTTCTCTTCCATACTAGGAATTCTCGATCCATCGAAATAAAGTTATGGAAATTGAAATGCATGTACCCAGCACAAATATTATTTCCAATCGCCGTTCGGTAGATTGTAATAGCAGCCAATAATTACACATTTGACCTTTTTTTGCAGAGTGCGAAATTATCCAAAAAAAGGTCCGAAAAAAAAGCATTTTTTTCACCAACGCAACCTCTTTTTTCTTCTTATTTTTGCCTCATTCTGCCCCTATCTCGAATCGCTCCGTCGGACAGCGGTAGTTTTTATAAAAATGCCAGAAGACATTTGAGAATCGTAAGAACCTCGATGCGGGCGACATTGACAGGTGGTTGAAGGTGAGAGTCGGGTCCGATCGGACAAGGGGCTCGGAAACAAAAGTAAGACAGGGAACGCCTTTTCGCATCGAGTGTCTTTGCCTGCCTGGTAGTCTCCACAGCGGCGGAAGAGCGGATGTAGTTTCGTGGTCGACTTATTTCGTTGTCGGTCTCTCCGGCTGTCTGTGGGCGCTCGCCTCCTGGCACCTACACTACCGGGCATACGTGAGCCACCGGCTTCCCTTCCCATTCCCTTTGTGTCCTCACTTTCCGTTCCTCCCACTCTCCTTTCTCATTACCACGAGTCGAGAGTCCCACTTCCTGTCCCGGCCGAAAACCCGTCGCGACACGAGTCCTTCATTCCATCATCGAGACCTTCCGGACAACACCCGAGGAGGATGCTCGACGCCCGAAATGCAGGACTCCGGTGTCACCGAACGTCCGGATGTTCGGACCGGGATATGTCGTTCGCTCACGATAGAATATATACGACACCGGTACACATGTGTGTATGAAGGAAAAATATAAATATAATAAAAACTATATTTACTTAATACTGAAGTAGAAGACCAATGGACAGTCATGGACAGTCATGGACCGTCATGGAGAGTCGTGGACAGTCGTGGAAAGTCGTGGACGGTCATGGATAGTCATGGACAGTCATGGACAGTCATGGACAGTCATGGACATTCATGGACAGTCATGGATAGTCTTGGACGTTTATGGACCGTCGCGGACAGTCGTGGATAGTCGTGGACGATCATCGATAGTCGTGGACAGTCATGGACAGTCGTGGACAGTCGTGGACAGTCATGGACAGTCATGGACTGTCATGGACAGTCGTGGACAGACATGGACTGTCATGGACAGTCATGGACAATCATGGTCTGTCATGGGCAGTCATGGGCAGTCATGGGCAGTCATGGGCAGCCATGGACAGTCATGGTCTGTCATGGTCTGTCGTGGATAGTCGTGGATAGTCATGGAAGTTCATAGACAGTCGTGGACGATCATCGATAGTCGTGGACAGTCCTGGGCAGTCGTGGTCAGTCATGGACACTTGTGGATGTTCATGGAAGTTCATAGACAGTCGTGGACGATCATCGATAGTCGTGGATAGTCATGGCAGTTCATAGACAGTCGTGGACGATCATCGATAGTCGTGGACAGTCGTGGTCAGTCATGGACACTCATGGACATTCATGGACATTCATGGACGTTCGTGGACAGTTATGGACACTCATGGGAACTCACGCACGCTTATGGATACTCATATACACTCATGGGCACTCAACGACACTCAATTACACTCACGGACACCAATATTTCGAGTGTCTGCGGGTGTCCTTGACTGTCCTGAATGTTATGTGATGTGTCCGTGAGAGTGTACTTGAGTGTCACGTGTGTCATGTGAGGTGTCCTTGAGTGTCATGAGTGTTTATATGAGGTGTCCGTCAGCCTGTCTATGAGAGGCTCTCACATTTGACCTTGCTCTTTCTACCGGAAGTGACGTATTTCCGGTATGACGTCACATTCGGTCGAAAAATGGGATTTTCAAACCGCAGGTGACGTATTCCCGGTAAATCTTTGGTTTCTAACTTCCCCAGTCGATAGCACGGTCGCCCGAGCCACAACAACCTGCCAGTGTATACAATAATAACACTAATAACAATATTGAATGTTTAATAGCAATAATAATGTAGAATATATTATATTTATACCGTGTGTGAATTTATATGTCAATATCTACTGCTGATAGACGAAAAGCCGTAAACCCCGTGTATACGTGTAAAGTATACGAGTCGCGTCCTTTTCTTTCTTAACAGTCGACATATGTATACATATCGACAAAACGAAATGTTAAAGCGTGATACAGGCGGCTCGTCACGATCGTAAAGTTGTTATCGGCTATCCGGGCGAAACTAACGCCTAACAAACGTCCCGCGCGACGAGTGCGAAGCGCCGCGTCAAGCCGCCGAGCACAGTAGATTATTATACGTTGAATCTCAGTGACGGCATTGTTGGATTTAGAAACGATCGCGCGCCGGCGTGAAACTCTCGCGCACGACCGGAAAGAAAGAACGAGACGTTCGATACAACACGAATGTGTTCGAACGCAATAAAACTTATCCGCACAACTTTTAGCCCCGCCGCGCTCGAGCGAAAGAAACGGGGGAATTTCCACTGCCTCCTCGCGATGTAAATACGCTCGTTGGGCGCCGTACCGTGAAAAAGAATTTAAAAAGAAACATTTCCGCGCTGCGAGCCAAACTGTATTACAGTACTTAGAGTTAATTCCGTTGAGGTATGACGTGCCGCGTCTTCGTACTTTGATTACGTGCGGCACGGCATTGTTATACATCGCAGTCACTCGGCTACGCAATGGGCTCTTGTGTACGAACGCCAGGCCGTGCTGCGCTTGCTCCGGCTTCGCTGCACTTATGCATTACTTACATTATACCCTATACATAGCTCTGCGAGCGTCTGCACGGGACAGACAACTTTCAGAAAGAAAAAAAAACATAAGAATTGTACAATATGTACATGATACATATACGAGCTGTATCAATTCCACGAGAGTTAACGTTATGCGCGCGTTACGTGCGCGCGCCTCCGCGACGCGCATGCGCATGCGCGCGCTCCTTGGACGTTAAGTTCCGAGAATCGTAACGCGCGTTACTTCTGCCCGGTTTTGTTTTGTATTTATTTTTTCCCATGACCACTGAGGCACCTCGACGGCTGCAGCGTGTGCGTACGAGGAAAATCCTGGCCGTGAACGCGAAGAACCTGCCGCTCGTAGCGACCGCGCTTTGGCCACAGGACGCTGAGAATTAAACCGTCGGCGTCGGGGCTCGGGCGGTGCGTAGCGTCGAATCTACGATCTTCACGGGTACTGCGCGAGGGCCGTTCCCGAGAGGCGATCCAGTACTGCGTGTAAGCCGGCGTATTATGGTATACAATGCCGTGTGCACCGTCGCAGTCGCGATACAGCTGTGCACGAATCTGTAAAATCTTTTAACCATGCGGAGAGGGGAAGGGGAGGGGTGGATGGTACGAAGCCTGACAAGCAGCCTGGTAGCAGGACGGTTGGGACTCGCTGAGGTAGTTGAAGCGGGACTTCCGGTGCGGGTACCTGATGGCCGCGCCGGAAGTCGCTCTTCCCCCTCCCTCGAAAAATTACATTCTCCTTGCCACTCGGGCCTGGCTGCTTGGGTATACACTACTCCCACATCCTGATTATGTCTCTCCCGCTGTAATTTTTTTTCTTTTGTCTATGTTCGCTCGTAACGATATTTGCGAAAATACAAAACAACAAAAAAAAAAACAATGTTTTCACAACTTTCTGAAACTGGGATTTCGTCGTTTAGGGGGCTGTAGGGTGGCGTCTCACTGAATTGTAATTTTTAGGTATTTATAATAAAAGAAATAATATAATTGTAGTTATAATTATAGTTATAATTACAGTTATAATTGTAGTTACAATTATAGTTATAATTATAGTTATAATTATAGTTACAATTACAGTTATAATTGTAGTTACAATTATAGTTATAATTATGGTTATAATTAAGTTGCGCTTAATGTGCGCGAAATTCCCGTTGGTTTTCCGTAGTTTGGCAAGTATGATAAGTCTCGAAAATTTGATAATGAAGAACGAAAAAAGTTGCTGCCTTTCCATTGACCCTTGGACGGTTAAAGTTAATTTATAGATGAAATCTTGTAATTCTGCAGTCACGATGGCAATTTGCGTGAAGCTATAGAAGATTTTTAGAGTACAAAAGAAATGAATATCTCTGGGGCAGAGATGAGTAAGCCAGAGATGTTTTGTTGAGTCAAAGATGAAATAAACCGGCGTCCGGGAGTCGCAGAGTTACCCCTGTTAGGGCGTCGAGAAATTTTATTGCCAGGCCGCTCCGACGCACCATGCGTATCAGATCGTATAGTCGGTTTTCCCGCAAAGTGGAACAACAACACCGCGGATAGAACAGCACCATTGTCTCGGCTGTGTCGCGATCGTAACCCGTGTCCCATGCAATTGTTCCCTTTCGCTGCTCCCAACAGATTCGCTGCGCGATACCCGCTGCGTTTCACAGATAATCTAGGAAAGGATCCATGGAGTTTTTTCCCGTAGTTACCACCGGGGCATCGTTACTCTGCATTATCGGCCGAGTCAAGGTCGAGCCCTGTCGGAGCTCGGGCGAGACAGCAGAGTTATCTCCGATCGGTAGAGAAGTTTCCTGCCTTACCAGCACGAGAACCAAAGCCTGCTGCAGGTAAAATACCGAGCGTCGGTAAAGTCACTCGCGTCCTTGCCGACTTTACCGACTGCAGAACTAACAGAAAAAAAGGAAACTACTCGAGATCCTCCAAATGCCTTCCACGCAAAGATATCGAGAAATTCCCAGAGAAAAAAAGCTCCAAAACACATGGCCAGCAGATGAGTGAACTCTTCGAGCGAGACTCGCAACCGCACCGGAATTTTGAGCTGATAAAAAAAATGTAAAAAAAAATTAAAAAAGCCATGGGAACGTTAAAAATCTTTTTACGATCCACACGGTCTCGACATACCCACGTGCTCCCCTCGCGGTCCTCGCACCATGCCCGGAATGATTTTCATGCTCGGCTCTCGTTAAACGTACCTCTATAAAAAGAACGCAATTTTCGGGGCGCTCCACCGTTATTCAAGACTCGAGGCGCGCTCCCAATTATTTTTTTATATTTTTTTTTATCTACGGAATTCGAGTAGCGCAGGAAGAGTTGAGCGAGGTTTCCGGAAACAAAAAATGTAAACGCTCTCATTTCCCACAGAGCACGGGGCTAATGGCGTTATGCTAATATCCGGTGAATCTGATCCGGACGTAATTTGCGAAAACGGGTCGGACGGTTCGGAAGGTCGAAACATCGTTCGTTCGAGTTACGTGGTTCATTTATGAACTTCCATCACGGGGTCAATCGATAGAGAGAGAGATGGGAGATTGAGAATCGATCCCCCCCCCTTACCTATATCTGTACCGTCATGTCCGAGAAGTAATCCAGCAAATTCTATCGTTTATCCAATTTTTTTTTCTCGATAATTCTCGGCTACCTCGTTTTCCTTATAACGATACCAGAAAACCGATTAAAGCTTAATTCCCCCATCGGTAATGGAAGCGAGATAGCAAGATCGATCGATTAACTCTTTTGTTTATTTTTTACCGTTTTTAAAAATTATTATTCCTCCAGCCTCCGAGAGTACTCCGGCGATTAGGTTTTCCATCGGGCTGCAAAAAGCGCAGCTGATACCGAATATCGATAATCTTATCTTCTGTACTCTTTTTTATTTCTGGCTTCTGTGTCCCTTCATCCTGGCTAAGCCGACGGATAAACCGATTAAGATTTTTTTATCTCTTGCTCCAGAAGAAAAAAGGTTCTCTACCTTGGTACTTCGTAATTAACTAATTAGTATTATTTAATGGGTTTTAATTATTCACGGAAAAAAAAAATTGCTCGCCGACCGCCAAGATTTCTTTTTATTTCCAATTCTATTTTCAATTCTTACAATTTCATATCATTAAAACAAACGCGGCAAGACTCTTACGTGACATGTTATCGTTTCCATCCCGTACGAAATTCTACAAATTGAAACTGAAATTAAAGAAAAAAATTTCTTTGGCAGCCCGAAAACGAATTTTATTTGAGTCATCGATTTTTTTTTCAGTGTTTAATAATATTTAATTATTTAATATTATTTAATGCTTAACTAATTAATATTGTTAATTATTTCATCGACCCCCCAAGCCCCCCCTCCTCCCCCAATGTTCATCCTCTTTGGGACAGCGGACTCGTGACTGGCACGTTCTCGACCCCTCGGACAACACGAGCAACGGACCCAAATTGCCGGGCATCGCTGTGCAAACCGTGGGTCTATATGAAGTATAATAATCCACCGGTGATGGACCCTGAAGGGGAACGGGAGAGAGACGCGAGAATGAAAAAAGCGAGAGCGAGAATCACGCTTCGAACGCCCTTAACTGACCGTGACTGAATGATTAGTGACGGATTGGTCCACGCGCCCGGCAAGGACGCGAGTAAATTCTTCTCTAACGCGCCGGGGTCTCTCGCCCGCGTGAATAATCGACTTCATCCATCTTCGAGTCTTTCGCGTCACAGAACACGTATAGGTGGCGGGAGAATTTTTTTTTAATACTTGACTGTGCTATGTGTCCGCGTCATTATTTTCGGTGTAACTCCGATGCTGCGACGCGAGAAGGTCCGCGCGTGAACGCATTCGCGTTGCATCAGTCCCCGAACGGATCCACGAGGCCTCCGGTGGTCGGTCAAATTTTTAGGTAGCAAGAAAAATGACGCGGAGAATTAATAGTTATAGATGATCGCGCACGAAGGACCGGGCTGCTGGGGGTTGGACGGCCTTCGGATCGATTAACGCAATTGGAAGGCTGACAGTGTTTAAAAGAAATTATAAACTTAATGTACCGGACTTGAAGTTTGAGCAAAAACTGGTACATTAAATTGAATGTATTATTATCATGAGGTAATTACATGCATTTTTACAGTGAAATTGAAGTGAATTATTTTACTTAAGTAAATTAATTTTGCTTCTATAAATTAAATGAATTCATTGAATTAATTGGAATTTGTAAATTAAATTAATGAATTAAATTAATTGGAATGTAAGTAAATTGCTGAAGAACTTCTGTAGGAAAACTGATGCGAATTATTAAAAGTAAAGCCTTAATTTTTTTTAATTTTTAGACAAAATCGAATTTTTTGTACGAAATTTAATAGACCAGTTTGTGCATAAAAACTTCCAGGACGAGTACATTAAATTTCACACGAATTTTTTTTTACAGCTTGAGGCGAGATTTTACTACGACTCCGACGGGCGAGCCACGAGATTTTAACTGGATTCGCGCTATTACACGCGTTATTTTACAAGCCGTAATCGCAGGGACTTGATGAGAATGGAAATGGGAAAATTAAGATTTTTTTTTTACATTTCTCGCTGTCCGCTCGAATTTCTCGTAAATTTTTCATGACCATTCCGTGCGCTGGCACTAATAAACCCGGACCACCCTTCTCGACGCGACGAGTAAACTCGAGGGAAATTAGATAAGGAGAAACCGGGAATCCGGTGGTGAGCCGCGACTAAAGATTATTATACGGGCGCCTGTATATCTTCACTTCACGGAAGAATACTTTGAGCCTTGTTTCATTATTTTTCACACCGTGGGACACAATTTTTCACAATTTCTTGGACCTACTGCTTTTTTCAACTTAAATATTGACGCTTACCTGGGAGAAGTAGGGAGGTAGAACGCAGCGCTGGTCGTCGAGCCGTGAACTTTGAACCCTCTCGAGTAGCTCGAAGAGATCTTGCGTCGTGCTCTGGAAAAAATAATTTTTAATCATAATAAAACAGCGACTTGTGTAATATTTAATATACATTACATTCCTTTTATGGATTTCCGGAATCTCATTCTAGTTTAATAACCGAGGAGACTTTGCCTCTGACAAAATGTTGTACAGCGCATAGTTTGTTTCAATTCTTTTTTCTGATTGCATTCAAACTTATCAACCAATCTTAAGTCGAAAAACGAGTAATTGTAATTTACGTCGAATGTTTTTTGTTGGTTTTTCTTACAAAAAAAAAATGTATTGAAATATTAATATTAATATTAATAATGTACACACACACGTATTATTAACATTATTAATTTTAATATTCAATATTAATAATATTATGAATATTAATATTTGATTTTTTTATTTTTTTTTAATTTCTCATGCTCACCTTGTCCGAGTTGCCTCGGGACTCGTTCTGACGATCATCCTGATGCACGTTGCTCCTCCGAGAGTCCGTCTGTTCGCAGTAAACCGACTGATCGAGCTGTTGCCTCCTAAAACATCAAACACGAAGACGAAACCTTTTAGTATTCTCCTGCATTGAAATAATTTATTGAGCGTCCCAGGAGTGAAAGAGCTTTCTTCGAGAAAAATTATTGCTCCAGCCGGACGCACTCGGCAGATGCGCTCTGGCGCCTGTCCTCACACTTCTTCCACCCCCCCCCCTTTCTCCGCGAGTTGATAGCAAGCAGCTCGAGCCTAGTGTGTCGCCTTAAAACTTTGACGCCTTAAATATCGATGCTAGAACTCAAGCTCCCCCACGAAGTGAAGGCTAAGAACACGAGACGGGGATGTGCATCTGGCGGCAGCTGCATTTTATTCTCCCGCAGACGCATCTAAAATTTAAGTTTCGAACGACAAGCGGCGGGGGAGAACCGGGCTGCGCCGTCCAGCGCTTATCATCGGTCATTATCAATATCGGCCGGGCTGATTTTTGTTTAATTGAGCAGTCAAGATGAGGCTTGATTTATCTTATTAGGCAAGTCGAAACAAAATGTTCAATTCTAATCTAATCCTTTTAGCTTTACTGTTGAACACTTTTGCATAATTAGTACACAATATTGTGATTTTTTTTAATAACATTAATCGATAGAATAAATGTCATATTTACGAGGTGGTAGAATTAATTTGGTATATTAAACACATAGAAAAATCTCGATTTCGTATACCGGGCATTAATTTTAACTCACATTTATAGACATTAAATTTAATGTATTCGTTTATGTATAAAAACTTCATATACTGTACATGGATTTTCATGCAGACAAACTTCAAATCTAATGGATTTTGCTAATCGCGGCTACGTTTTCAACGTCCATTCCTTAATTTTTTCCAGAGTTGATCTTCATTTCTGGATTAATTTTTGGATAATCTATCGGTATTTTTTTGTGCAGATAATTTTTTATTATTCTTAAACATAAAAAAATGGATGGCCCGTTTTGTACCGGACAAATTAACGTTATCTACGATTATTAACGACAATTATAGTTCTCAACCATTTTATTGTCCCAAACTTCGTAATCATCCAAGATTACTTCTTTAATAAAAATTTCACTTTGCAGCTGAAATATTACGATTTTAGTCTCGGATGACCTATAAAAGCCTCTTCACCCCTACTCGAATATTCCCAAAGTGTTCGATGCCTAGGAGAGCTTCGAAACTCTAATCGACGATTGCGTCGGCACAAAATCAGCGGCGTCACCGCCCAAAGAATTGAGACGAGGCGAAACGAGCCTTACCGACAACAATCGTTGATCGAAATTTATTTATTCTTTTTTTCACCGAGTCATCCTGTTCCGCTAAAGAGACACGACCACGGATCAGCCGCAGCACGCGAACGGATCCAGTATAAAATATCCCGATCAATAATGTATCAATCACGGAATGACGACACAGAAAAAAAAGCAAAGTATGTGACATCCCCCTGCAGTGATTCCGATTTTTCTTTCACCTCTCACGAACATCTATTCCGTTACGGCTATTAACACAATAATGGAGCCGTATACACGCGCGTCGGTGAATATAACGATGTCTCGCGCACACAAAGATTGATTAAAATTTACAGGGAAAACGCGGCGGTGCGCTATTAATTATATCGGCGGTGGGGATAGCCGAGTGAAGACGTCTATGACCAGTGTTGTGTGTGCGTGCATACACACATGTATATATAGCATCTTTATCTCGGCAATCCGCAAGGCCTCCATTAAACAGTTATATTATGATTAAATCGCTGTGGCATTAACGAGCAACTCTCGTTTAGAGCGCAATCATCATCATTATTATCTTCAACAATTTTCCTCTCAGCGTATTTTTTTCCTCTTTTTTTCATATATATGTATATATAGATATGTATATCTGTGTAACGGGATATTTAATAATGGACAATTAAATGGGCGTCGATTTAGAATAAACGAGATATAACTCGGTAGCTGATGTTGAAACTCATAATATTACGTTAGGCGAAATCATTTTATGTCCTCCTTTCTTTTTACTTTTTTTGTACTTTTTTTTTTTTTTTTTTTTTTTGCTGTCTTCGCGTCGACGAAGCTCGCGGCTTGCACGAGGTCGGGGACTCGGCACGCAATGCCGTTGACCCCTTTCATCGCGATCGTCCTGCTCCCGGCAAATGACTATTATTCGAGTCTGCTGTTGCGGCTATTATAGTACTCTATCTGTTCTCGTCGTTTCGCCTATCGCTTTATCTCGAGGAGATAATCGGACGACTTTGTGGCTCTCGTCGACGACCCCACGAGTGGCCATCGTGGGCCGAGAGCTACCCCGAGGAGATCAACCGCAACGTGGGCACGCACCCTCGAACTGTCGGGCCGGCGGAATGGGAATATATGTACACATACAGTCGGACGGGACAGACCACATGACGTTTTTGCTCCTGCAACTGGATCGTATTACCCGCATACACGGACGACCCGCGCGTATGTGCCACACGTTGCCCGAAGAATTACACGTCAAATGCACCCGATTTTTTTTTTGGCTCGAGATATCGAAAAGTTTTAACTCTAAAAAAAAGTTTTCATGCGGAAAAAGTTCCGCATATCTGTAATGTCGAGAACTTACTTCGGATTCTTTAATCGTAAAATGAATCCTTAGGTAAATAACAAAAATTATTCATTCTATTGATTTTTTAAATTTAGAAACCGGGAATTTATTACTTTAGTATTATGGAAACAATAATGATATTATAATATATATTACATATAATATAATATTATCAATATTTATTATGTATAATATATGTATAACATATTATATATAATATATTAAATGTTTATTCAGAATAATTGAAATTTCATGTATTTGTTGTTTCGATTTAACACGGAATGATCCGCTTTTGCGCGCGGCACGTCGTTCCGCGACCGGCCCAGCATCCAGCCCGGGCTCTGTCGAGCCGGGATTAACGATACGTGTGTCCAATTGAATGGGTTAATTTAATCAATTCTCGCGGTGCGAAACAGGAACGATATTCAACGCGTGTACAGAAATATCGTGTTTCACTACGTCATACCATGAAAACCGGACGTTACGCAGACCGCTGGCTGTTTTGTCAACCGCATAAAACAATTACTCGGGCCTTACCCCCTCGCGCCGCAGCGTCACTCATACGCACGCAACTTGTCATCACGATTGATATCTCGTCGGCCGGGACGACAATAAATTTCCCAGATGCTGCGCGAGCGCATTTCTTTTATTCTTCGATATTAATACCTCCCATTATTACCGAACCCCTCCCCCCCCCCCTTCGCAGTTCCACAGTCATCGGTCAAACCGATTAATTTTTTTGATCGCCCGTGTTACAGATAATCGAAACTAAACGGTAAAATAGGTACCAACGTTTCTTGTCCACAAACGTCCACAATCCTTTAAAAAGTTAGGTTTCTGGGAGTTTTGTTGAACAATTTAATTTTTCATCAATTTATTAAATAACATTTTGAAATCATTATTATACACAATCAATCTTTTAAGCACCTTTAACATGATTGATTTTTTTCAGATTTTTAAACCATTCAGACGTGTTTGCAATTCCCTCTCATTTGTCTGAAACTTGTGCGAAGTGAACACTTTTATTTCCTTTATTCTTCGATCTTAATGCCTCCCATTATTACCGATCCCCCACCTTCGCCGTTCCACAGTCGTCGGACAAGCAGATTAATTTTTTTTATCATCCGCGTTACAGATAATCAAAAGTTAGGTTTCCGGGATATTTGTTGATCAATTTAATTTTTCATAAATTTCCTAATAACATTTTGGAATCGTTATGATACAAAATTAATCTTTTCAACACCTTTCACACGATTGATTTTTTTCAGATTTTTATACCGTCCAGAAATGTTTGCAATCCCCCCTCATTTCTCTGAAACTCATGCGCAGTGAAAACTATCCGCAAGGGCTGCCTTAACCGACTCTTCTTGGTCCAGCCGGAACCGCACGCTTCAGTCCGAGAGTTTCCGGTCTCGGACGCGGAGGAAATATCGAAGACACACAGGGCGACGAGATTGACGGACAGATGTCCCAGAATCGCGTCGAGCTTTCCACGGTCTCTTCGTTCGTCACACGAGAGTCTCGCTCGCTCTCCGTCGCGGCGTCACGCATGAATATGCTAATGCACATGTGTGCGCATGCGCGCCTAACCGCAAACGGATGATGGATCGCGGTGCGGATACAGCGGTTCTTTTTTTTTATTTTTTTTTTCTTCGTTCTTTTTTTTCAACTTCTCATCTCCCTCGTCGGTCTTCCGTCTCGGCAGAATCGTCGGCCCGTCGGGAGTAGGCACAGCCACGCCCGGTTCGGCATTGTCGCAGGGCAATAACGCTGTGCGGTTGCGCTAGCGCGATGAGCGAGCAGGAGCAACGAACGATCGATCGATGATTCCCCGCGAGCAAAGTGTCCCCCGGCGCGGAGATTGCCCGATCGTTCCGATCGATTTACGAGCATCGCGACCCCTCTCTTCCTCCACCTCCCGCCGTCCGTTTCGGGAAACGATAATGATCAGCTCACATGCATGCACCCCGGGACCAGACAGTCGACGTATGCATGCGATCATCGGGACGACTTCATTGCCGCCCCATTGACAATACTCGCGGACCGATAAATCAATGCAGGGGTCGGATCTACCCTGTACCCTGCTCTTCGAACTTTTTATTTTTATTTCTGTCGGTTTGCTGGTCGCGCAAAAAAATTACCATGCCGTTTTTTTCTGATGGATAAAAGTCGTTGGGAAAATGAGAAATAAATATATTTTTTGCTGTTGTGGACACTGAGAAAAATAATTGTATTTCGTACTGTAACGAATAGTTCCGAGGGGGAATGTCTATGTAGATAGTTTCTGATAGTATAACGTTAAACTATAGTTATGATCAATCCTGAGGTACTTTTCCAGCAAAAAAAACTACTCTGTTCGCCGGTCTTGGAATTTTTTATTTCTGTCGGTTTGCTCGTCGTGCAAACAAATTACCATGCACTTTTTTCACAATGTATAAAAGTTATTGGAAAAATGAGAAATAAATATATTTTTGCGGAATTTTACTATTATATTTACTGAAAAATAATAGTATTTCGTAATTTAATTCTTTGGAAGGCAAATAGGTTAAAATTGGAGTCTAAAATCAACCCTGATTTAAATAATAAATAAACATAGATATGTTATAAATATCATACCATTTTTTCGCAAACATTACAAACTCTCATTTCAAATGAAGAACGCTCGACCGTCTTACACCATTCATCCCTATCTGAACTATAATCTCCATCTTTTGACAAAAATTGCATTACATCCTTAACTTGATTATTAACCGCGTTCGATAATGTTTTTTCCAATTTTTTCGAAATTTTTTTTCCAACGTAACTTTGAAATGTCTAAAAGTTTGATGCAATGTTAAAAACGCGTGGACGTGATACCCGGCGCCTGGCAATTTCCTCTCAAACATACAAAAAAAAATATATATATTCCCTTCGTTGTGGTAAAAAAAGAGGGGAATCCGCCGTGTGGCCTGCGTACTCGGTATTCTCCTTATCGTGAGCCCCGGCAGTTCGTTGCAGATCGACAGGGTACGAGGCAGCCTCCGAGAATCACATTAACGAATCCATTGTTGTCCCTTATCTTTATTTCACGAATAATAACCGAGAGAGAAGGCAGAAGTGAAACGTTGTTGGCCTTCGCTCGGGAGAGTATATTTTACAGGGTTGTTTGTTCCAATATCGGCTTTCTCGTCGTCATATCGCGAGCTGGCGGCCGCGCGCGCCCAGTTTCTCCGTCGAGTTTTCCGAGACTCCCGAGACGAGAATCCCTCGTCTTCGATGATCGATCAGTTCGAGGTACGACCTCCGTAATACAAATCGCGACTCGTTTAACAAATTAGCGCGATGATGCACACGACCGTTCGGAGAATCGCTCAGCGACCGTACATTGTTTATATGTTATACGTATTCTCATTTGTTCTTTTAAATCTCTTAACTAAGTGAATAATCAATAAAACATTTAATTTTATTTTTCAAGTCTGCTACTAAATAAAGCTGTGTATATAACATACGTATTTTTTTTATCTTTAACTTGCCAAGTGAATACTCGATAAAATGTTTCGTTTTTGTTTGTCACGTCTACAGCTAAAAAAACTTTCGACCGACCCAGAAATCAAATTCTCCGAAAATAAAAGTCTCACGTCTTACATAATTATTCCTCCCCTCGGATCGATTAATCAATCGGAACCATCGCTTGCCCTTTTACACAGTCGATATATGCTTCGATTGCAACCGTCCGGAGAAATGTCCGCCGTCCATTAAATATTTCAATAATATATCTAGCCTAATCAAAACTTTTCAAAAACAATTAAATTAATTAGTCAATTTAATTGACTGAAATTTTCAAAACCCAATCCGCACAGTAAAAAAGTAAAAAAGGTAGCAACCCTGTCTTGTCCACAATCATTCACAATTTTTTTCTTTTTATTTTTACAATTGTACAATTCTATTTTGTTATCTTAGCAAGAACGAATTTGTAGAATTTTTGGAACAAAAAATTTGTTGAAAGTACAAATGGCTTTTACTGTGCAGGCAAAAATTCTTCGAATGAAAAATATTAATGTTGTTATGATAATGATAATGATAATGAATTAATTTTTACAAATTTCTCGAAAGAAAAAGGACTAAAATCCACCACGATGATTACTTTCCTCACTGATAGAAAAAAATATATAGAAAATACCTCAAAACCCTGCTACCACATTCGCGACACAGAGATTTTTTTATTGAATTAAAAATATATCTATAACACACACATATACAGATAGGTATGTGGCATCGAGCCGGAATTATCGCAGTGAGAGAAGGGGTGTCTCCGATGTGGTCGTCGGTCAGAGGGGGCCAACGTGCGGCGCATCCCGTGGATAAAGGAAGCGAGAGAGACGGGCCACACGAGCCCCACGAAGGGGAAAGTAAGAACGGGAAGAAAAAAAAATAATAATAATAAACAGACAGGCCCTCTCGTAATTTCAGGGGATCGTCGCTCGAGGGGGTTGACAACGGCGTGATATATATGAGCTTCGAGTGCAAGTGAGGAGAAGTCTGCATATGTTGCACATCGGGCCAACTCTACCACATACACTATAGCACATACATACATACATATATATACAATATGTTCACTATGCGCGATAGTTCTTGCATGCCATAAGAGACACGACGTAAAAAAGAATATGAAAATCGAGGGCCAAAGTACGGCCCGATGGAGCATTGGTTCGCCGCGCATGCGCAGAGAGGCGGCATGTAAGGGGTTGAAAGTAAACGACGCGAGGAATCGAGAATGTCCTGCATCGTTCTCGGATAGACGGTGGATGGGTGCACCTAATATCCAAGGGTGCATCATCATCATATTTGCATAGCCATATTTCTCTCCTCATTTACTATTATTATGAGGAGAAAATGGGCATTGTGCTCTCTCGGCCCGGTACATTTCGAGCATAATGCCATCGCATCGGGTATCGAGTTGACATTTGCATCACGACAAAGAGAGCATTCACGCCTCTTCGGGGATCCACGGCCTCTCCAATTCTGAGAGACCCTCGAGAGACCATGAGCGAGATAAATTTTACTAAATATAATATATATATATATATATATATATATACATAGTGAGGAATGAGAGGAAAAATAATAAATAAAAAAATGTGGAGAGACACAAAGGCACGGAGGCCCCGATGGGTCAGTCGGACAAACGGAAGCTCGAAAACTTTCCCTGTTTCCACCGGCCGTTCGATTACGGCTCGTCGACGAGGCGCTTTGTCACGTTCGATTTATTCCTCGTGATGGATCGTATAATGGGCGAAGCCTCTCCGGAACACGAGAGCTCGAGATATTTCATAATGAGGACGGGGTTTGAATAGCCAATGGAATCGTGGGGGGCTCGGAATTCACGGGGATATTAACAATTATTCCCTGCTACTTGCCTACCAAACGAGAATATAATGTCGTTGGAATAATTTCTTCCGCTATCCGCTCGCAGCTTCGGAATCCACGAGGTGTGTTTTTTTTTTTCTTTGCTCCCCTTAATGTGTTTTGTATAATGGTAACATTAGGATGAAGTGTTTGCGGGCCATAATTTATGCGTTGTCCGGCTCGTAGGTGACTCGTAAAAAGTAACCCTCGGGTTTCTCCCCCCCCCCCCCCTCCGCGTCGGGCTCGATCTCGTTGAATTTTATGCGCGCGTCCAGATGACGATGGACTGTCGCGTTGGTCATTCCTGCGAGCCCGTGTTGGCGAAGCACACGTGGCGAAGTTGTATCTCGCGATTTGATCGACAGGGTGTTGTGTTGTCCATAGCGTAACGCAACGCTATGTTGATAGAACGGATAGACGTGGATGTGCGCGCGCGCATGCGCAGGGTGGCCGAAGCGGAGGGGGGTGCGGAGATCGAGATCTTGACGAGGCACGCGCCGCTTCAATGTCACGCCGACCCCACGCGGTCTTCGACTTTGAGTTTTTTGTTTTGTTTTTTTTTATTGTAGCTTTACTGTATTAGAAGTTCAACGGCGATTTGCCATATGTCGAAGTTTTGGGAGAGGAGGAGTTAAGTTATGCGGTAGCTGTTTTAAATATTGTGAGTCAATGGGGTTGTAGTAAATGATGAGTGCAGAGAAACATTACACATTTATTTTGGTTGAAATAAACTTTGTAAATATTTTTAATTTGTAAGTAAACTTTAAATTTGCCGTTTACATTATTGTAAATTTGTAGGGTGCTTGTTAGATTTTTTGACCATACGAACCAAGGCTGATAAAAACAGATGGCTTTTTGTGATATTTTGTTATACCTTTCTCTGTTAAAAGTTCAACGGCGATTTGCCATATGTCGAAACTTTGTTCGTGCACGAGTTAAATTATGCAGTAGCTGTTTTAAATATTACGATGCGATGGAGTACAATAAATTATGAGCCTCAATTAAAAATTATAAATCTATTTAACTTTAAGGAAACCTTGTAAATATTTCTCTAAACATTTTTTTAAATATTATGTTTATTTATAAATAAACTTTTCGTAACAAATAAAAAACTTGATCGCTTTTTTACCGTAAAAAAAATCCAATTTCTCAAAAACAAAGTGAAACATTTGAACTCGCAAAGCTAAGACTTCACTGTCGACTCAAAATCAATACTGTATAACAAATCTCTTCAATATAACTATAGCTATTTCTTATCCCGTCTGATAAATAGTTTTTCCTTTCCCCATTTCATTTTCTATTTAGGTAAAAAAATAAGTTTATTATCATTGCCGTTAAAAGAATCTACGCGAAAGTTCGTTCCAACGTGCGGCAACGAAAGCTGTGCGAACCCTTGTAAAAACAAATTCCGATTGCTATCCGCGGCGCTGTAGGGGTTTGTGTCGGCATCCCTCACAGGGTGACCCACCCCGGGAGGTTTTAATACCTATCGCTAATCGAAAGAACGATCGCCGGAGATTATCGTGGGAGCCGCGTGACCAATCGCGTTCAATCGACGTTACAAAAAAAAAAAAAGAAAAAAATCAATTGTCCTCGCATGGTACGAAAATCACGGTTGGAAACTGACGTGGGTTGGCTTTGGAGCTCGGGGGCGCGGATGTGCCTGTACACTGTAATTGGTACCCCGGGGGGGCTCGCCCGCAGCACGCACGCTCACACAAATAAATCGTGTTCTTCCCTACTCGTTGCATGTTAATACATATTATTTTAATCCTCCTTTTGGCCACGGGCCACATTGTCCAAACGGCAAAACACACAATTATTAACGTGCGTGCGATTTCGAATGGTCGTGCGGAGGGGGAGTTTCCGACGCTCTCGAAATAATCGAAGCGAACGCAATACGATTCGCATAAATAATGAATTTCGACGGCTCTTGATTTCCGTGCGTAGCTCGCCGGACCGTTATCGTCGTCCGCGCCAATAACGTTTGGGCGTGACTCGGATAAACAAGCGACCGAAACAATCGATAGAATGATTCGCAGTTTGCCGGGTGACTCCCCTTGCCGAATTCGATTAATTAAAGTACCCTCGAGAACACAATGTACACTTCGGGCTAATATTTTCCGTGCCCGGACTGGACAGACTGACGTTGCGTAAAGTAGCTCGCGCGGGCGATTCGCACGCGCTCTTTGTAGTTTTCTTTTGTAATAATGGGGTGCAGTCGTTGGCCGCTTAAGGGCGTCCGGTCACTGAACGATCGGGAAGTACAGTTAGAGTGCAATTGCACATTACGATACGCGCAGATATTTTAGACAAATTGTTAAATTTAATTATTACTGTTAAATTGCTTTTCATTTTTGTGATTTATTTCTATTAAACTATTATTATTATTCGCAATGCATGCAGATATTTTTGGTATATTTTTACACCCGACGAACGCCGAAAAAGTTTTAAAAATTTACAAGCTAATCGAAGACGATCTTTTCTTCTTGTAATATTTGACGTGAATAAGATTTTGGATATATATGAATTATTATGAACTCAATAGTTCATAAAAATGGCACGGCAATGCAATATTTAAATTGCGACTAGCAAAAGCGCGAAACATTTTTTTCGATAAAGTGCGTTACAGAATTATTGTCATCGGTTAATTATTTCGTCATTGAATTATTGCTTCCTCGATAGGTTTGTCTCAATTATTTGACCCATCATAATGCGCAATCGCACTCCGCTCGTATCTACACAATTTTCAGGCAAATCGACCCCCTTAACGTCCTTAAAAATAAAAAATAAAATCCGTCGACTCAAAGTCGTTTCTCTGACGTAAAATCTAACACAAAGTTCCACCCTAAACAGGCCAATGAACGCACGTTTTAAAAGTGGTAAATATAGCCCCATACTTCATGCATTACATCATAAATAAAGCATATTCACAACTTCCATTCAACACAAAAAAAATACCGATGATTTCGAAATGAAAGAATCGGGATAAGTGTCGAATTCGCCGAATCTCGAGTTTCGCCCTCAGGCTTTTTTTCATTCAACTTTGGCATCGCATCCAGCGCGCATGCGTCATCGGCGCACGTCCGCGGCGAGGCATACGGAAGCGTATGTATGTGGAAACCGAGGAGGGGAAAAAAAAGTTGGACGCTAGGCGTGTGTCCCGTAATTGCATAGCTATTTATCGGAACATTATACACGCGAAGGCAACGGAAATTGAGATGCGAGAAAAAAAAGGGAACCATTTTTCGACCCGGGACGAATCGAAACCCATAAATTATTTTTTCTCCCCTTGGTCGACGATGTGTGCGTAGGTCCGTATCTTATTTTCTTCTTTCCCTTTACCGAGCCTCGGTCTTTACTCTCGTTATTCGGGAGGGGACTTTTACTACGCTGGCCGCAGTCTGACGCGGTCGGTAATTGCCGGTTATCGTATTTCACACGCGGCACTTACTAATACAGAACTGATAACGGGGGAGGGGGGGGGGGGGGGGGGGGGAGCCGACGGGGGCGCGACCCCGGCGGGGGGGACAGTTTGCTAGCCGAGTCACTATGTATCTCTGCTAGTCTACATGTGACGTATCGAACCCATCCATTCTCCGCGTCGTCGAACAATCAAAAGCGAACGGTCAGGAAATTATTTTTCAATCACTTTTACTGCTTTCGTAATTCGACACTTTCGCGGAACGTCACATTTCCGGGTCGAGAGAGCACAATAAAAATGTTATGTATTGTAAACTTTGTTTAATTGTAATACATGGTGGCCGTTTTTTCGCCGGAAAAAAATTCCCCGACTTTTCCCTGACTTTTCACTCACCAATTAAACATTTTCCCTGACCAAACTTCTAACGACTTATAATCAAAAAAATTAATAACGCAAATGAAAATTCCTAATTATTATATTAACTTTTAATTTTTTTTTTTCAAAATGTTCGCATTTTTTTTTAAGGCGCGCTTCTATGTACTTCTTATTAATTTATAAAAGGTTCGGCGACAATTTACTTCTTCCCTGACCAATTTTGAAATTCCCTGACATTTCCCTGATTCCCTGACCAATATTTTTTCCCTGACTTTTCCCGGTTTTCCTGGTTTTCCCTGACCGCGGCCACCATGTAATAGTAATCAATCGCCCGTGAATAAAAAATACATCGCTGGTATCTGCCTGAGTTTGCACGGTTACCGTCACGTAAATTTTATCGCAATAATAAATCGAAACAATAAATATACCGGTTACAACATTATTCATTACTCGCCGTCCGGCACATGTGCTCGTCTCAAAAATTATTTATCTTGGACAGACTCATTAAGACCCATTAAACTTAAACACAGAATATCACAAACGGAAATCTTTCAACCGCGATAAACAGTTCGAAAAAATGTAAAAAAAAAAACTGTAATCTAGTTTAAAAAAATAAAAATAAAATTAGTCGGACTAAAATATAACCATAGTGTGAATTTAGGACCGCGGTATACTCAGGGCTTGAATTTAACAGAACGTATTTCGCGTACCTATTCCCAGGCCCGAGTCTCGGCGGCCCGGCGAGTAGGGGAGAGCGGGGCAAAATGGCACACCGGGGCAAAACGGGATAATGAGACAAAACGCAATCCTCCAACAACTTTGGGATGGTGACGATGGTCGTACGTGGGGCAAAACGGGTTCAAAAATCCGGATGTATCGTTCCGATAAAACGGGGCATCCAAAAATTATTGGAAAATTGAGTTTTGCCCTCACTGTCCCGTTTTGCCCCGCTGTGCCATTTTGCCCCGGTCTCCCCTACGCACCGCGAGTGCGCCACCATCGCCCACAGATAGTCGCGCGTCCATCGCACCCTCGGGGCAGTCCAGCAAAGTTAGTTAACCGATATACGCGCAGCGTACGAGGCATCTCCCGAACTCCATCCTCTCCCCCCCCCCCCCCCCCCCCCCCCCCCCCCCCCCCCCCCCCCCCCCCCCCCCCCCCTCAGCGCCGTCCCTCGCGCCACAGTCCGTCATTCTAGCTCGACTACAATTTTCCCAAAATTCGATTCGCTTCATCGACGGCTAACGCGGTCCAGCGCCGAAATGATAATTCAATGAAGCGAGTTATCGCACCGACGGCGGCTCTAGTTTCGTAATTGGATTTTCGGGAGGCGACAGAGCGCGTGAGTGTGGAAAGAGTCGTTAATTGCACATGCGGTACATAGCGTATGGGCAAGAGGTATCTGCAGGACGCACGAACAGACGTGGCTGCCGCGACGGGGAGAACAAAAATGGAATTAATACGGAGGAATTTAACCCGTGTGTTTCGCGCCCCGGTGCGGGATGGAAAAACCGATAATAAATCTCCGGGGCTCGACTACTGCTCGGCGAAACTTGTGGACGTATATACATAGATGTATGTAGGTATATATAGATATATGTGTACATGCGGGGCGTCCAGCTTTCCAGGTTAACGAATGACCTCCGGGAATTAGTCTGAGCTGCTGCCGCTTCTACCGGCGACGCCACACCGGAGGGCGTGAGCGCAGAGATAGAGGTAGACACAAGAGGGAGTGCTGGAACGTTTGCGGGGGTCGTTGAAGAAGAGCGACGCGACCTAATTAGCCGACGACGAGCGTTTGCAACCGGGGGCTCGCAACAGCTGCCTGCGAAATGGCCCTACGGACTCTTTGTGTTTTTTTTTTCACCGTGTCTCTATCAAAGTGTCAAAGCGCCGTTTGACGCGAAAGTTTTTGATGAAGCAACTGCAATAGTGCGCGGCTAGGAGAGCACGGTCGCACGGCGCGTACTCGCATGAAGGGTTTTCGCGTTGAAACATTAACGGTAGCTCTCGAAACTGCAGAGATTTTTGGTTGGGTGAAGATATCTTTGATTGGCAAAATTCACAGAGGGAGCTCGAAGTATACTTTATTATTATTAGTAATATAAATGTGATTGTACGTATTTTCTTACGGCGCTTTTTTAAGGAGGTTGGACCGAGTGGTGTTCATTTTGCCTAAATTCGAGCAATTCGGGCAAGGATTGCAAACACTTCCCAATGTTATAAAAATCTGAAAAAATTCATACGTATTCCGAAAAGTGAACGAATCATTTTCATTTTTAAAAAAGTTGGGTTACCACATATTTTGATGAACAATTTTTTTTTTCAACAATTTGTTAATAACATTTAAAAATTATTATTATGTAAAATCAGTATTTTCAATGCCTATAATAAGTATGAATTTTTTCAGATTTGTATAACATCGGGAAGTGTTTGCAATTCTTGCCCGAATTTCTCGAATTTAGGCGGAATGAACACCACTCGCTCAACCTCATTAAGGGTTAACAAGCTTTCTTGATTCATTTTAATGTATTATTTTTACATATTTATATTTTTGACTTTGCTTTCACCAGTCTTTAATGCGCCTTTACTGTAACTATTCGAACGTTTGTTAGAAATTCCCCTGCATTATGAATTACTGTATTTCTGCATAGACATAATAAATATTATTATTATTATTATTGGGAGAACCGAATTTTTGGGCATCTTTTGTCGAGGTAGTGTATGAAAACGACTGAATGAAAAAAGGCGAATTCTCTCGCTATTCGTTAGTAGGATTGTTGCGTGGACTCTGTAAGTGCAACTCGGCACGTAATAAAAACTTCTTCGTGGCCCGCAGTGGAGTTTCAGCAGCGGGAGCGAGAAAGGGATATGAGGTCTCGGTGGCCTTTTAATTGCTCGTTTCCTGTCCAGATGATGAAGAAGAAGATGAATAGCGAGTAAGAAGTATTAGAGTCACGAAGCTAGCTCCACGGCACTCTGTCTTTCTCGTGGATGTTCGCGCATCTGGCATTCTCTCATTCCCCGCGAGTAATCGCGGGAGAACGCACACTCGCACGGGGACATCGGTGGGGAGAAGCACGATGGCATCTTTGACCTGTCTTCGTTGCCAGCCATCGTCGCCCTGCCGCAAGCACTCGAGGCACGAAGATTAGTCGAAAACGTGACTCGCCACTCGCGTCTCTCTCGATCACAGATGCACGCGATATTTTCACATTAATTCGGCGCGTTCAATTGGGAACTCGTCCCATTCATAACTTCGCCGTCTCTCTGGCACTCATTCATGAAGAATACGCTCGTAAGAATCGAAACTGATATTAATAAAATGTTTTTTTTTCGTCTGCCAAGAATAAGAATCTTAAAATTATTAGAGTCCATGAATATTTTTGAATTTCTGGTTCTTCAATTTTTCAAATTTCAACATTTCAACATTTCAATATCTGATTTGTTCACTTTTTCACTTTTTTCACTCGTTCGACAAATTTTCCGCCGCTTTATTACACATCTTATATATTTTTCATATTAATTAGGCGCGTTCAATTGGGAACTCGTCCCATTCATAACTTCTCTGTCTCTACGGCACGCATTCATGAAGAATACAATTGTGAGAATCGAAACTGATATTAATAAAATGTCTTTTTTCGTCTGCCAAGAATAAGAATCTTAAAATTATTAGAGTCCGTGAATATTTTTGAATTTCTGGTTCTTCATTTTTTCAAATTTCAACATTTCAACATTTCAGTATCTGATTTGTTCACTTTTTCACTTTTTTCACTCTTCCGACTAATTTCCCCCTGCCTTATTACATAACTTATATATTTTTCACATTAATTCGGCGCGTTCAACTGGGAACTCGTCTCATTCATAACTTCTCTGTCTCTATGGCACTCATTCATGAAGAATACTTGTAAGAATTGTAAGAATCGAAACTGATATTAATAAAATGTTTTTTTTTTCGTCTGCCAAGAATAAAAAGAATCTTTAAATTATTAGAGTCCGTGAATATTTTTCAATTTTTGGTTCTTCAATTTTCCAAATTTCAACATTTCAACATTTCAATATCTGATTTGTTCGATTTTTCACTTTTTTCACTCTTCCGACAAATTTTCCCCCGCTTTATTACACATCCATTGAATTCACTGGCTCGGCCATGCGAGATTGCGTTTTGTCGGGGGAAAAAAACGAGAATCCAGCTGAACGCGTTGATCGATTCGTTTGCGAGTCGTGTTCGCGGGCGTGAAGTAAAAACCTCGCGATTTCAACAATAACGTCCGCCGCTATTGTAAAACGTGGGATGTCACTGGATAGAGCACGCGCCCGACAAAACCGCACGAGCGGGGTGCGCGCTCGCTCGCCGGAAGAGAAAGAGAGAAAGAAAAAAAAAATCGAGCGTGAAATCGGCCTCCGAGGCGAGGCGAAATTTTTCGACGAGAAACGAGAGCAAAGCGGGGTACGATAGTTATTCCCCCGTTTAAATTCTTCGCTCGGATTTCGAGCATAGCCGGGATATTACTCAATGTCCGCGACACCAAAAACTACCCTCGCCAATAATCCGTAAAGCGTGCTCCCGCAAAGCCGCCAAAACCCCGAACGCTCGGCGACAAATCGTGCGTAAAGAATCCTCTGTTCTCCTTAATCCATGAAAAAAAAGATGTAATACAAAAAAATTCGATAAAACTACACTCATTAAAAAAAATAGATATAAAAAGTTTTTAAATCGGGGAAAATTCAACAACGCGAGTATGCGATCGTGCGTGAAAATTGCTATTTAAAATAATAATAATAATAATAATAATAAATAAATCGAGAGGGATTAAAAATCGCGAGTATGTGATCGCGCGTAAAAAATGCTTTTGCTATTTATTTCCTCATGTTTTACGGTTATGCACATAACTTCCTCTATGATAAACTCCATTTAGCTTCCTCATAGAGGTAGCTAAATGGAATAAAATTCAAACGGTTGGATTAATTTTTGCCAAATTTAATACGAAACATTGTACGGTATCAGTTAATTCCCATACCAAATTTAAGTTCGATACCTCCATGTTTACTCCGATTGGACCGTTATTACTAATTTCTCCAAAAAAATAAAAATTCCATAAAATCCGATCCCTTCGGTAGATTCCGCCAAATTCAATACCAAAGGTCACCGATCAAAATATTATATTCATGTACAGTTTTAGGACGTCAGCTCAAAATTTGCGAAAGTTAGAGCAGCCAGACATTTTAAAAAAATTTCGAATTCGCCTAAAATTCACATTTGTCGATGTTTTCGATAATTTCTAGTAAGCTGACATAAAAATCTCGAAACATTTTTTTTCACGAAAACATAGCTTCTTCTAGGAAGCAAAAAAAAATTATTATAATAATAATGAAAAAAAAATCGTTTGGCCGTACATGAGCGAAGAGTGAGCCGTGTTCGAGGCTTGTACTCGGTGTACACGTCAGTGAATATAATCCTCTGGTAAGCCGAGCGTAATCCTCGAGTATTCCGGTGACCCCGGGCATTATAGTGGTCGCTGTTAGACTCTCCCTCTCTCCGCCCCGTACGAACGAAAACACATAGCCTCGGGATAGAATAATACGCGAGTTGCAATCGCAGCGTACACACCCTGCGCTGCGCATACAACACAGAGATCTATAGGTGCGCAACGCGTGTTTATATTATAAATCCTGATGGATATATCTATGCACGGTCCCTCCCTTTTACTTTCGTTCTTTCTTTTTTTTTCTGCGTTCACCCTTGCTCTGTTTCCCACTCGCTTTCGCGGTAGCCGACCCCTCCAGGACAGATACAGTTGTTACACCTCGATCCTCCCTCGAGCGCGTCCGGTAATCCCCGAGGAATGACACCGGGCTCAATCGTGCGGGTGATTTAGTGACCACGGGAGAGTAACCGATACGGGGTGACCCGACAGACTGGACGACCGAAACTTTGCCCGTTTAGCAATTTCAGCTACTTCCTTGACCTCGTGTATCTCGCAATTATTTCTTCAACGTCGATATTTTTTTCTGTTTTTTTATCATCTTACTTGTTTTACTGTTATTTCTTTTACGCTTTTTAATGGGTGAAAATGTAAAGAAAACATATTGTTTTTTGTGTAGTCGCTTTCTGTACAATGTGTGTATGTGAACAGGATCGAAATATAACTTTTTTTTTTATCGTATGTTTAACATTATTTATCATTTCACGATTACTTTTTCGGAGAGAGAACAAGAATTAAATTTCATTTGATTCGAGTATTTGGAAATTCTTCGTTCAGTTTTTCTTTTCTTTTTGTCATCTTACTCGTTTTGTTATTACTTTTCAGATCGTTGAATCGACGAAAAAATGATATATTACTTTTAATTCTCTATACAGTCTGCACATAAATAGAATCGGAACAACTGCACGTTTATTCGTTCGTACATTTAAGTTATTTATAGTCTCGCAATTATTTCCCCGAAGGCACAAAAATAGTGAAATTGTATTCGACTCGAATAATTTTATTCGGAAGCGAGCAGTCTACCTGTCGGTGCCGATGAAACGAGTATTTAAAAAAAAGTTTGTCTCGATCGTTAATTGCGAATGAATTTATTTTTAATTCGACCGACTTACGGGCAGAAGAAAATTGAGCCGACGTAGTTTGGCTGCGGAGAAAATATGGTCTTTCCCGAAGCAGATGGCCAAGCCGGCTTCTATTTTCTAATCTGGCCATAGGGCCAGATGAAGGAGAGGGTAGGATCGAGAAAGAAACAGAGAACGTCTAAAGCTCTCGCGGCTATTCCGTCCAGCTTACATGGCGTATATATATATACATATATACATGCGATGTACATATGCGTGTTGCGTAGCACTGCCGCGCGTTTATTACTCCCCGGGGTCCAGACGAGAGCACGGAGCGAGATGTGCTGCTCTCCTTCTTAACTCTCGCTGCGCTGTTATATGTGTGCGCCATAGAAGTACGCAGTGATACCCCGCGGCGCTGTTGACTCGTGCGCCGGCCAGAAACCCGCCCGATGGCCACTCGTCGATTGTCCTCTTTTTTTTCTTTTTATTTCCTCCCTCTATTTTGTATTTTCTTTTTTCTATATAAGAAATTTAAACAAAACCCTTTGTAACTTTTCCATCAAGTTCATAACACTATCTAATAATTCGATGGAAAAGTGGCCGAGGGTTTTATGTTTTTGTTAATTTCTTATATAGAGAATAAAAAGTATAAAATAGAGGAAGGAAATAAAAAAAAGAGCTCAATCGGCGAGTGGCAATCGGGAGAGTTTCTGATTAGTCAAGTAGCGATCCATATAGATAGATTTCTTTTTATTTCCTCCCACTATTTTTTATCTTATTTTTCTCTATAAGAAATTTTAAAAAAACCCTTTGTAAACATTCCATCGAGTTATTAGATTGAACTATGAAATCCTGTCTACACTGAAAACAAAATTTGCTTGCTGGCTGCCAAAGAAAAAAATGTTTGTTTCAATTCTACTTTTAATTCTTACAATTCCATATGATATTAAAACGACAGCAAGACTTTCAAGGTGACATGTTATCGTTTCAATTCGGTATGAAATTGTACGAATTCAGAGTAGAATTGAAACAACGTTTTTACTTCATGGGCAGCCCGCAAGCAAATTTTACTTGATTCTTGAAATTGAAAATTATTGAAAATTTACTTGAAACTTACTTGAAAATTTACAGAGGGCGTTTTTTAAATTTCTTATGTAGAATATTTAAAAAATGAAAAAAAAGAGCACGTTCGACGAGTGGCAATCGGGCGAGAGTTTCTGGTTAGTGAAGTAGCGATCCATCTAGATAGATGGATCGCTACCTCGGTGTATTACGGAGAAGATGAATCAATGCAGCTTTTGCGGCTGTTCCTTCCGCCGCGGACGTCACGAGGATCGTCGAGGCAGCTGAGCAATAAAAGGAAGAGTTCCAAACCTCGCGTCGTATCGCGGTGATTCGTGGAAGCAGGTCGACTCGACTGTTTTTTTTAGTGGGGAGAGTAATATTCCAGACGAGTTTATTCGTGGCCGGAGCACAGCAGAGACGTGTCAGGTTATCGCGAGAGCCGGGGCGAGCGAAAGAGAGAACCTGCGAGCGTACCGAGACGTACGAAAATAGGAAATGGGTTATCTCACGGCTGGCAGCGGTGGAGGGAACGCAGAACAACTTCGAGTTTCAAATCTTATTAGCATAGATAAAGAGACACGAGTGAGAGAATACGTAATTTTTTTTTTTGTCTATCTCCCGGCGAGCATTGAAAATGGAACGAATTTAGCATAGATTGTTGAGCAATTTTATTTTTCGCTGGAATTTACATGGCCAGAGGCAGCGCACAGATTTTCACCTTTTTTGTTGTTGCCATTGACAAGCTCCAGCGAGAAAAAAATATTATATTGATCGGGACATAAAGTAACAGGATGATATAAATATTTAATTCTTCTTTCGGTATTTTATCGGAAAGATGCAACACATTTAGCATGGATCGTTGAGTTTGTCGAACAATTTTTTCGCTGAAGTTTACTTGGTCAATGGCATAGATTTTAACAATTCTCTGTTCTTTTTCGCGATTGACGAGTTTTTGCGAGAAAAAATATATTAAGCGAGATGTATGAAAACTAGTACGATGATAGAAGTATTGATTTTTTTTTAACTCGCGGTGAGAGTTGAGAATGGAACAACATTTAATCTAGATTGTTGACTTATTTTTTTCACATCAATTTCCTATCGCTGAAAGGAACTCATATATCTAAGTCATATTTTTTTTCGTAATTAACAAGTTGTTGCGAAACAAACGAAAAAATTCTATACATCGGGACACATAAAATATAATACAATTATGTGACATATAGAAAAAACCTGAAATTGAAGTTTGGTGAGATTTTTATTTCAATTTACTATAAAAGGGTTATTTTATTTGTAAAACAGTGCTCGTGATCGGGCGGGAGCGATGAACATCGATCTCCCGGTCGACTGGAGACTCCCCGTCCGGTTCGACAAACACGATGAGAATATGTAAAATCGTTTTACCCCGCACGTATCATTCGACGAGCAACAACTTTTACGTATTCATCGCGGCGCAATCGTCGGAGTTTTAGAGAGCGTTCGGGTTGGGAGTTTTACGTATTCACGAGGGTCGCGTTGTGTATAGTTATACCGCAACGATGCGCTCTTCGCGTGATTCGAGGAAAAATAAACACGGAAATTCCGCGCTGTGAGAGAGAGGTAAGTACGCGCCCGAGAACCAACGTGCACAACTTGTGCACGAGTTATCGTTGCAAGTTACGATGTGTTTGAACGCTGAACGAGATGCTCACTCGATCGAAAATCCGTCGACCCCTCCCGCCGGTCGCCGCCCACCGGTACGCTATCGACTACGTAACATCGCTATGTTGCGAACAGTGGCTCGATTCATTCGCGGTAAGCATATAACTCGGTGATAAGAATTTGCAACTAAAAGAGTAGGTTTCTTAGATCAAATTCACGAATTCACGAATTCACGAATTTGCAAACTCGAATGTACAAGTTCACGAATTTACTTACTCACGAATTTAGTAAATTTACTTACTCACAAATTTACTTATTCACGAATTTACTAACTCACAAATTTACTAACTCACAAATTTACTAACTCACAAATTTACTAACTCACCAATTTACTCACTCACAAATTTACTAACTCACCAATTTACTCACTCACAAATTTACTAACTCACGAATGTACAAGTTCACCAATTAACTAACTCACGAATGTACAAGTTCACCAATTTACTAACTCACGAATGTACAAGTTCACCAATTTACTAACTCACGAATGTACAAGTTCACCAATTTACTACTAATTCACGAATTTACTATTTGACATATTTACTAATTCACGAATTTACTAATTCACGAATTTACTAATTCACGAATTTTCTAATTCACGAATTTACTAATGTACACCTACATGTGCATTTAACTGAACAACAGTCGCCAATTTTGGAAAAAGAGACAGTTTTTTATACCTCAATCAAATTCGAATTTGGATGTTAAACTCTATTTGTTCTAACCTCCAAACAATCATTATACATTTTTCAGCGATACAATGTTCTAAATGTAAAAAAGAAGTTTTCTTGTATTTCCGAATCGGAGAAAATTTTCATCAAGATTACGACTTTTTGTATCTCGCCAATCATCATGAAACAGGGCCCCAGAACTTTTATCCCCGTGTCAAGGGTCTCCCATACGTCATTCGCTATAAAATCCCAACGACCCCACAGTTTACTACGCTACGCGACGCAAAAATAAAACGAAACAAAAAAACCCACCGGCGAATTGCAAAATCGTGAGTGTGACGCTCGCGCGTCACCGTATTTAGTGCCATATAAACGATTGCATCCTCGACGTTTAGTTTGCGCGCAACCGGATACGCTGACAGGCTCGCTATAGTTGCTCGCTCGCTGGCGCCATATCATTGAAATTGAATAGTGGGACGAGTAGATCGCGAGAAGGAAAAGTCTCCGGTTAGCTGCGTGTGTATACGGTGCAGATATGCAACACGGAGACTGCAACATCGCGCCGGCCCTCCCTCGGTGTGTACGTCCCACTTACGATAAAACTCGCATTCACATTTATACTAACGCAAACACAGATACAATCCCATCGCGAAACAGGAATGAGCAATTGTACAAACAAGGCTCGTGATTGTACTGTTACGTATACGTCGAGCGCGAGCTTGCCGTATCTAAGATTGAATCTTCGACGCCAGTGTCGAAAAGTTTGCACATAAAAAAAAGGCGGCAAATATTTTTTTAAAAAGTTTTAATAAAGGAGATAAAAAAACCGAGAAAAAACTAGATTTATCACGTGTTTACATCTGCGCAATTTTTCTCCCCGTCTATTCCGGCGATTTCGAGTATAAAAATATGTGATAGGTAAAAAGATTGAGAATGATCGATCGGGTGTTTACCGTACGATATTTCTTACTCCCAATCCCGGCTGCAATATTCGAGCCACGCGGAAGTGCACTCCGCCCACGCGGCTTCAACAGCCTCGTGGCCGATCTCCCTCTCTCTCTCACACACACACACGCGTGGCAATAAAAGAACGATCGAAAAAAAAAAATCTGCATGTGCGAGATCCGAGTAGGTACAGAACGCTTATGGTCGTACCGAGGCTCTCCCGGCAATGAGAATTGTTTCGAAGTTTCCGAGAGTCACGCGTGGGACTCACGATTCTCCTTGCACGCTCGTATAAACCTATC
Organism: Ichneumoninae sp. A BG-2022a; assembly: GCA_030522665.1. Taxonomy (NCBI): domain Eukaryota; kingdom Metazoa; phylum Arthropoda; class Insecta; order Hymenoptera; family Ichneumonidae; species Ichneumoninae sp. A BG-2022a. The sequence continues at coordinate 41,991 of JAPYZC010001071.1, forward strand.
GCTCCGCGAAATGTAAATTGCTATGAAAAACCCTCGTGTCCACTCACGGTAGTTGAGGAAATACACGCTCGTTATTATAATTTGAACGTAAATCACAAAAATAATATATCCGTTGATATAAAAAAAAAAAATTTTGATAATAAAAGATAAAAACAAAATAATTATTTCATTACCGTTTCTTCGACAGGAGCGTGTAAGACTCCTTGGAGGCGGTGCAGAGACGCATGCGCATTTTGCGTGCCCTTTCTCCCCGCTTCTTTGCCACACCGCCTTCCAACACTGGCATCCAGATCGCAGCTATCACTACAGTCAATCACTTCCGTTCGCCAAGAAAAAAAAAAAAAAAACACACTCACAAATCGCTTCACAACGAAGCTCACTGGACAAAAAACAAACGTTCTATCGATAATAAAATCGACGAATCGTCCCTTCGGCAAACTGCGTCCATGTCACTTGGCACGGCGATCGAGTCATCGACGATACAATTAAAAAAAAAAATAAAACAAAAAAAAAACAAAAGCCTGTCTCTCAATAATCGTTTGACTCGTAGATTATTTAATTGAACCCATTCGCCTACGATTGGTCGCGTCCCACTCGACAATTATTTTACTGAATGAACCAGCGCGACGAACTGACAGACACGGGGGAGCGCGAGGAGGACGAGGAAGAATCGCGAAGACGATGAATGAACGAAACTCTTCTATAGTCGTGTGTATGTCCGCGTATATTGGACCGTGAGTCGAGAGTGCCGGGTGTAAAAGTGAGGCGCACGCTGGCGCGCTAGTTCGTACGTCGGTTGTGTTCGTGTTTGTGGCCGAGAAAAGGCGACGAGGGACGTTGGGAGATGCGCGAGGATGGGACGCGTGCGAGCGACTCGTGCGCACCCGTACGGACCGACGAACGAACCGGGTATGAAGCGGCAGTCGAGAGAGCGCGGCGGGCCCGTGCGTCACGCCACGACCGGCATGAGCGGCGATACACAGTAGGAACGAAGGATGATGGAGAGCGAGAGAGTGGAGGAGACCGGATCGAGAGAGAGGACGGACCCCACCGGGGAAAGTGAGAGAGGACGAGAGCGGGCGAAGGAGAGAAAGTGAGCGGGGAGAGGGAAGGAAGTGCGAGGGGAACCGACGAATATACCAGCGGCCGGACGGGGGGGCGCATCCCTTCCTCCTACTCGAACGCCGCTCGCCCCGCCGTGTGTATTCGTAGCACGCGTAATATTGCGTGCCGATGGTCCGGATGCTCCTCGGAACTTACACCGCCGGTATGGGCCGCATATACGCTACTGTTACAATGCTCGGAGGTGACGAGTCACTTATGCGCGCACACGGCGTGATTCAATTCCGGCGACGGAAACGTGCATTGCCATTTTTTGCTCCCTCTTTTTTTTCGCGCGGGAGTAATGCGTCGGTGATTCCAGGAACAATTGTGAAATGAAATTATGGGAATTGTGGAGAATCGGAGATGTTAAGATCTAGAATCGATTTTTACAAAAACATGGTTGCCACGGACCTGGAAAACCGGGAAGTTAGGGAATTTGTTGGGACCTGAAAAAGTCAGGGAAAAGTCATGGATTTTTTTTTTTAACCCTGGACATTTTTTTATAATGATGTTTTTCGAATAATTCCGTGCTGCATGATATCTACATTTTTCGTTTCAGCAAACTCGTCGACTATATACAGCATATATATGACTGTCGTGTTATTAATTTCGTTGGGAACTTTTGATATTGTGAACAGGGTTTGAAATATTAATAATCATTATATATTACATTTTACGTTATTTGTAATTGTTCTTTCCTACCCTGAACGATTGACTGGAAATAGTATATTACGCCACAAGGGAGGAAAGTGCGGCTTTTCACCGAGTGTAAAGTTCGGTACTCGAGCGAAGCGACGGCAGAAATTCACGAAAAGGCACTTCCTCACGAGTGGCATACGCTATTTTTTCCTGAAGATTGTAAAAAGTTACCATATTTCTATGCCTCTATGAAATAGGGCCTTTTTAGGTTAGTCGGGAAAAAAATTATTTTTTATTTTATTCGGTTATTTTATTCCATTATTGGTTACGGCGGAGCCGTAACCAATAATGGAAATAAACTTTTTTCCGTTTCCGGCGCGACTAAAGTTCCTCACGAGCAGCTTCGGACTTGTTAGGCAGCCAACCAGCGAATTAATTAATCGATAAAGATACTTCCGATTATTTCGATACATTTCGTATAACGGATTCAAAATAAATAAAAAAAATAAATAAAATTTAGATCCGTCCTAATCATTTTCGATGTCGGAGGAGCATCTCTTCATCATCCTTCATATTGTCATTTTTGCTCGATTCAGGCTCGATTAACGACATCCGCTCTAATATAAATAACCATCCACCATAATCAATAGATGCATAAAAATTTGTATAAACGACTATAAAAATGTTCTCCTCATTTGAATAATGCAAAGCGTTCCAACCACTTTAATAGTCGAACCAGTCTCTTATAAAGAATCTCCTCCCAGTGAAACATAACCCTGTCATACCGGGATCGGAGACAATCGCTTGCGTAACACAACTACTGAATTGAAACGCCGAGACATAAACGTCGGCTCTCCGCCCTGTAGAGAAAGTAGCCCCGAATCCATACAGCACATACAGGCACTCGCTAGTTCAATGCCCCGTACGTAATAACTAAAAAGTACTATTATAAATAGAGAATAAATCGTTCTGCATAAACGCTTGCAATCTCGTTCGTTTTAGAGAGCACTCGATCGAACAGGTGGTCACGAGTAGGTGGTTCGGGTATGTTCCGTCCGCGCGCTGTCGTCGGCGAGTTCGTGGCTCGCTCGACAGGACGGGACGCGAGACTCTCTTTCCGTAATTGGATTTCGATACGAGTCTCTCTCGATACGGTGAAAGTGCAATAAATTCGCTTTGCTCACCGGTACTTTATTGTGTGTGTGAGCGTATTTGCTCCGCAAGTCCAAAGATCTCCTCGCCGTGGCTCGAGCGCAACGTCGAACGTCCCAATAATAGCTCGATAGAACGCCACGAGCGAATCGGGTCGCGTCAATCGCACTCGTCACCGCAACGGACTCGTTAAATGCACGGCGTTTGCCTTCAAAAGTTCCGAGGAGCTTTTATTTTTATTTATTTTTTATCGTTTTTTTTTTTTTTCTAATTCCAATTATTTTATAATTGTGTCTCGAAGCTGTCGTACCACGCGTTTTATCGCCGATAAGTCGCTGGGAAACACACGGGAGTGTGCGTAGGTTGGAGATCGCGAGAACTCGGCCGATCTATATGGACCGTCGAGGCTCGTTTAATTGCAACGGACAGGTGACTCGACGTTGTATCCCATTTGCTACATATGTTTCCGACCGTGAGTCATAAACGCTCGTAGGACGAAACTTTATCTATTTCGGGAATCGATTCAGTCTCACCCTACGGCCGATCGAAACCCTTGCGACACTCGAGTTTTTTATCCTATCCCAGCGGCTCTCGGAGCTTCGAGTGCGTGCACTTTCGATCTCGACGATTTTCTTCCTTTTTTTTCCCCGCCCTGCTTTTTCAGGTATACGGGAACGATAAATCCCGTGGCCGATAAATCCATCGAATGGGGTAAAAAGTAAGTCCTGACCTCTCTCATCTCCACCCCTTTTGCTTTCTTTAGCTGTTTTTTGGTACGCTTTTTCTTTTTTTAGCTGGGAATACGAGGGGTTACTGACCCAATAAATTTCGAGTCCACGGGAGGGCACTCGACGTGCGTTCACGGTGAAATAACAGACTCCCATATGGCGCCGCGTCCACTCAATCGCGTGCGCACGAACCCGATACAGATTGCGAGAAATTTTTTTGGAAAAAGGCCACTCAACGTATTCCTCCTTTTCTCGGGTTATTTTTTTTTTCCTTCCTTTTTTTGTGAGTTCATCCCTTCTTTATTACCGGGGTTATAGGAACAGCGGCACGCGTGGCGAAACGTGAAACAAGGGGGAACGAATGTGGCGCATGTATGTGCAGCACGCGAGGGAGGATTTTTCAGGGTTTCAATGCGGTCTCGCGGTTTCGCGCTCGAGCGAAGAACGTAAATTCCACGGTCTCTCGCTCGGAGTGACGGTGGACAGTCGAGAGGCATAATGAACAGACGGGCAACCCTCATTTCTCTCGTTATCGTAAAATCTGTTCGGTCGTTCGAAATTCCTTTATTTTTTTTTCTCTGTTTCTCTCTCTCCCTCCCGTTCGTCGAAGCGATCGAGTGAATCGTGGAATCGACCACTCGATGGACCACCGGACAGAGAGGCTGACTGAACTCCTCGCCCCCTCGGCGGCGCGGCTCCCCTCCACCGCGCCTTCACAATGACTTTAATTTGACACTGAACGCACACGCGCTCCTCTCCGCTCGACGAAGGCTCGCTCGAACGGGCACGACCTGTGTTTGACCACCGGACGCTTTCCACCCCACTCGCCCCCGGTGCGACGCTCACGAGTGGCGTCGACGAAAACCCCTGCGGAGGACCCGGAAAATCGGACCTTCTGATTTGACAAATTGAGAGAAAAAAATGGAAAGAAATTGCCTCCACAAATGTCTTCATGTATATATCTTTTTCTGGATTTCGGGTGCGATTGGCGGTAGGGCGGTCGAATTACTGTAAAACGGTCAATGAACCTTGGTCGAACTGATGGTCCATTTATAAACGTCACCGTGTTGTGGTCTGAATTATACTCGCGCCTATGAGAATGTTCGTTTTTTATATCCCACCATACATTTTGGATAATTAGTGGGATTGTTTCGGGACTTAGAAAAATACCCTTTGGATCTTTTTCGAACCAATGGATTTAGATCAAATTTTACTGTGTGCATTTATTCTTCAACAGCTAAAAAAATATTATCTAAGAAAAATTACAAATTAAATGTATGTCATCATTTTAACTAATTGAGGGGGAAAAAAAATGTGGCTACAAATGTCTTAATATATATGTGTATAACTTTTTACGGACACTCGGTGGGATTAGCGGTAGGGCGGCCGATTTACTGTAAAATTATCAACGATCTTTATTCGAACTGATGGTCCATTTATAAACGCGGTGTTCTGATCCGAATTGTACTCACGCCTATGAGAGTTTTCATTTTCCCTATTGCGCCATAAATTTTAGTCGATGTGGAGTTTTTTTTCGGAATTTTCCGGAAAATACTTTTTCCGACAATTTTTCGAGTCAGTGGCTCTAGATAAAATTTTACGTTAATTCTTTAATAAAATCTTTAAGAAAACAAAAAAATCGACGACCTCTTTTCACTAAACTCAGTACGAATAAAGGATAGTATGGTGATTGAAACCGTGTCGGATATTTGATCTCTACAGTTCTCATCATCGCAACTGGAGCTTTTCAGTCGTCAAGTGACTTCCGCAAAAAGGATCACTCAGAAAAAAAAACAACGAAAAAAAAGGATTTCTGACCTCAAAGATTCCTTTATCCGAAAGCAACAGCATAAAAGGTCACATTTCGATTGTCCAGCAGCCAGGGACGCGCGAATAAAACAACAAAACAAAGCGAGAACTCATACACGAGTAGATCAAAGACTCGATTATCCACGCCGACGATCTCGACCGCGAGAGTCGACGAGCAAAGCGGATCAAATTTCCTTTTCCGTATCAAGAGTCGTAAAACAATAATAAAAAATAAAATAAAAAAGAACCTCAATTCGACATCCCCGAAATCGATGATTTCGAACGCTCGAGCGGGTGCCCATCGGAGTGCACTCGACGCACGCGAGCCCCCGTTTACTCGCACCCCATGAGAACACAGATACGTCGCTATGCGAATAAAATAATAAGGGTCGTGCAGTTAAAATCATAAGGGAACTAGAGCGGTAGTTCAGCTTTACCCATGCGACTGTGTATGTGTGTTACACATTAAAAACGAAATGATATTGAATCCGAGCCACTTTAATAAATCTGCGAGTAAAAATATTCATTAACCGGGTTGCTCGGGACCGAAAAACCCTCGGACAACTGAAACCACGGTTAATCCGAATTAAGTGTCATGACTTTTTTTTAGTTTTTAAGCAATTTTATTTTTTTTTAGCTATTTAGTTCTTAAGTTCTAAGATTGTATAGTGTAGAAAAAAATGCTCAACTGCGCGATACTTGTTTGTATGAAAATCATCGAAAAATCGCAGATCTTTAATGTTTACAAATACATTTTTTATAAAAGGGATTAGGTTCGAAAATGTTTGTTTAGATTACATCACTAAGCATGACCATTCACCCAATTTCTCCAGAATATTCGATTCAATATTAAAGTTTTAATTTAATGGTGATTACACCAACAAGCCAAATATGGTAATATGTAATAAAGATTTGTTAATGTAAAAAAAATATATATTCGTGATGCGCACGGTTGATTCGCTTCCCGGATAAGTCGACCCCGGTTAATCGTGACTCCACCGTATAGGAAATAAAAGAAAGACCGATACATCCCGAGCCACGAATCAGCGTCGCTGGTCGTATAAGCCTCGAACATTTCTATCTTCGTACATACGTCTCTCCGGTGACGGTAGAACCGACTTTTGCGGAGGGTCAATGTGATTTAGAGGTAGGTGGTTGTACGACACACGTACCTACGTATTCGTAGGTAGGTAGTGTAGGAGAAATGTATATATATATATATATATATATATATATATATATATATATATAAGCGAAGCGAGCAGGGCAAATAATATATTTCTGTCGATGAGTCCCATTCGCTCGAGGTTCGCAGTAGGCATTAGAACGTAGAAACGTAACGTGGAGCGTGGATAGGCATGGGACAGGGTAACAGGCTTATTGCCTACAGTGCAGTCCGCAAGAGTACAGAAGAGAGCACATATGCTCTGGCTCGTAAACTACGAGGAGCCGACAATGCGCTCACGCGAGCACAACACGCATTTAGATCTCTCTTCTCCTCTTCCTTCCTCGCTCTGATTGTCATTGTTACCCCGTACCCGGGCCACGAATTCTCTCGGTCATGGCATTCACTTTTCTCTCACCTCTGCCCCTCGTTCTATCGATAATATACTGTTCTTCGCCGCATGGAAAAAAAAATGTTTACGCACTGTGTAGCGAAAAATATATCTGGGCTGTATGTATTTCAAGACATTACATATATTTACAGGAATATTTTAAAAGATATCCGAAATTTACATTTTTTTGACGAACTTTTATTTTACCTTGGTAAAATATATTTTCGCCGAAAAAAAAATGAAATGTAGATTTCGGATGGATTTAGAAATGATTCTGCAAATATATGTCTTGAAATAGATTGTAATTTATTTTCGTTCTTTTTGTATTCATAGGAATATATAGCGATTTATATGACTAATATACTAATAATATAATGACAAAAAATGTCAGATCGGTGAATTTAATATATTTCGACAATATAATTTGGAACACAGTTTGATTATATTTTCGGTATTATTTAATTTGCCTTCCATAATACGCTTTACCGTTCGATTTTGTGATCCGCAGACGCGTAATACATGTTCTTTTATCTGCGAGTCGATAATTAATTAGTAAGACTAATTGGTCTTTGCATAAAATTTCCATTATATTTTTTAAGACTCTAACGCGCAAATTTTTATTGTCGATGAATTATTATGGAATGTCGTCTCTCGTCGCTGCGAGGAGGGGGATCGTTATGCTCGGTGTAATTCGGTGCAATTTTATTTTTTAACGCTAAACCGAGCGTTTCTCGCTGAAAGTATAGCGTGTCGAAACCCACTCAAACGTCGTTCGTGTTTGTGGAGAGTCCGACCGGTGGCTGTAAGTCTACGGTGCTCGCTTTGATGGTATTGTACGACCTACCTAGTCGCTCGATGCTTCACTCAGCTACCACCTCGCCCATTCGCTCGTATACACACCGCACGCGTCCCGTTTATTCAACGCTCTCGCCACCACGGCCGCTGCTGCGCCTTCGTTGACTAGCATACAAGAGCGTACTACATAGATAAAGTTGCACTGTGTAATACATGCTAAACACGGGATGTATGTAATACATACTAAACACGGGATTAAACCGGCGGATGGAATTTGCAATTTACACGCTCGTGTGTAAATTCGAACGGTACAACTGTATAAGACGCGGTTTCTGCTTGATACACTTTTTTCTTCTTTTTTTCTCTTGCTACCATCTTCTCGCTGCGCCGGGAATGTAAGCTAATGATGAAAGGAGCAATTATAGTGAGGCAACGTCTATTTAAAAATAAAAGTAAAAATAGGAATCCGCAATTTGTGAAACATTCCCCCCATGTAAAAAAACGTATTTGCGGGAATATATTGTACATATGTGTTAAATGTAATTATCGCGAAAAAAAATTGGACATAATTAATATGCTGCGAGACGGACGTGACGGATGTATTCCAAAAAATATTTAAAACATATTTTCGCGGGAAAAATTCGTTAGTTTTAATATATTTTTACGCAAAATATTCGATGTTTTTTAAATATATTTGTCGCCCATACTTTTGTTCCGTGCGGCTTGTCCGACATATCGGAATTTATAACGTGTCGATAAGCAATTTTTTGTAAACTTGGGTAGCTTACAAAAATACGAGTGTGTGGTAATCGATGAGGTCTGTCAATTCAAACTTCCAAGTGATCGAGATAAAAAATTAGATCCATCGTTACGAAATTATTTAAGTAATTTTTACTTATTTATTTTTATTTTAATCATTTAAATCCACGGGAATCGAAAAAATTTTGCAACGCTATTTCTGTAACGATGAATGTGCGAATTGAAGTTTGACTGACGTCCGTTTTAAAACGGGGGAGAGATCGAGTCTTTGAAAAAAAAAACAAAAACTTCTCGCGAGGGGTTGTTGTCCGACAGTCGTGAAAACGTGTATCGTTCGGGACGTTCGGTTGTGACAGGGCTTGACGAATTTTTGACGTTAGATAGGCTGCAGCAGTTCATCCCGTCCAATCATCGTTGCGTGACGAAACACAGACGGATTTCATAATGCCCTCGAGCTCTTTTCACCGGGGCCAATGACGAATCAAGACTTTGATGAATTCACTCTTCCACTGTACAGCTACTGTATCCAAATCGCATAAACACGTGCCCGTCCCTCATACGCCGCATAAAGCTAAAAAAATCTCAAAGGAAAAATTAAAAAAAAATATACACCGTAAAAAAAATTTGTTTGAAAATTAACGAACGGTGTTGGAAGCTTTTTTACATAAACAGTTTCTAAAATTTCAAACACACGCGCGTTGCATTTTTACACTCCATTTTTTATAAAAAAAATATGTATCTATATGTACACACACATAAATATACCAATATATTTATAATATATAAACCAATACACTGTAAATATAAATAGTATATTCAATGTATTGGAACTTGAAATTTGCTTACATTACTTTAATGGGACAGTAATGCACTTTTTTGTAAAATAAAAATACCAGATATTAAAATTAAAAATGTTTACCTTAAAATTTACAAAAATCAGCATTAAAAATAAAATATTTACTGTAAAATAGCAACATGTGTTTGAAGCGCTCTAAACACACATGTTCAAATTTCAGAAACTGTTTATGTAAAGAAAGCTTCCACCACCGTTCGTTAATTTCCAACCAAAATTTATTTTGGTGTATATATTTGCCACCGGCTTGATAAAAAGTGCGCCGCGGAAAGACTCACGGCTCTCACCGGTATTTATATTTGTGTCGGTAGTAAAGTGCGTAAGCTCGGATAAGCGGAGTAAATACAGCGCTCTATACCTACGACTGTGACAACAAAAAAAAAAGAAAGAAAAAACTGGTTGCTCGAGCTCGATACTCGAATGGGTCCGGAAGCGGAATAAGAGTTCGAGAACGAACAAAAAAAAAAAAGAAAAAAGAAACAAGGGAGACGAGAACACAGAGAACAATGGACAGAGGCGACGGCGAAGGGTGAGAGACAGAGTACCGGATGGCGCCCGTGCAAACCTGCCGCAACGAGGGTAGGTATCTCTAATTCCGTTCTTTCTGCTCCGTCGAGAGGCATTGCGGCTCTACATTTCGGCGCGCTGCCCCACCTTTCGTCTCCCTAAAATTTTGCCCTTGGGGTCTCTCGTCGTCGCACTGTGTACTCGGGGATTTTCGCCTCGAACTATAGAAGCGCGCGTGCCACTTTTTCGTTTTGTCTCGTTTCTTTCGTACCCTCGAGATATATAAAAAAGAAAAAATCTGTGAAACGATACGCGCCTCCCGTGCCGCATCCATTCCCAAAGCGAAGTGTATAGCGGCGCTGCGCGTATAGTGCGAAGTACGGTAGCCGGAGGATAATGATTGTTTGGCATGGATGGATGATAGCAATCGACGTGCGGTGCGTCATCGATCCTCGAGCGCCGGGCACAATCGAAATCGTATCTTCGTCCGGGTCGAGTGATTTATGGGCTTTCGGAATCAAGCATAATATTGTATGAGACTGGTCTGCACTGAGTGCTCGCAGTTCGAATGGAACGAGCGAAAAGGGGAGGGGGACAAAAAAAATCGTTCCACCGTCAGCGACAATGACAGTTAATTGGAAAAAGCAATTTTTCTTTTCTCTACGGTCAATGGCGGCGGCAACGTCGAGGGGGGCGACTTCCGGTACTTTGCTTCCTTCGGTTCTTCCTTCGTGTGTGGAAGACGCGTTTTTGCTCACTGGGTCAACTCGTTTCGGGAATCGGGCGAAGACGTGGTAAGCATAATTGGTGTGTTTTTAGGCGCGAAGCATGGGGCGGCTCGTAATCGTTGCGGTTACAGGAAACGGAAGTCCGCGATAGGGTCTGCGACAGGTAGAGGAAAAAATGACATAAAATAAATAAGGTAAGGCCGAGCGGCCCCTTGACCTGTTACGAACGTCTGAAGGTGCAGCAGACCCTTCGCGCTTACGCTCGTCACAGCTGAAGGGGCTTCTCAACTTTGATGCGACGGTCGGTGACTCTGGGGCAGCAATCGAGTCACTAATTTTACGGGTGCGACGCATTCAAGATTTATTTGAAAAGGAACTTTGTAATTGCAATTTGGGTCATCGTTTCGCGATTCATTTAATTCTTTTGATGTTTCCGCGTCATTTTAGCACGGTAATTGTGCACTGTGATAGTCTCTTCACTCTGTGGCGGAAATTTAGTTACAAATTTTACAAGTGCGACGCATTCGAGATTTACTTGAAAAGGAACTTTGAAATTGCAATTTGGGTCATCGTTGCACGATTAACTACATTCTTTTTATGTTTCTTGGCCATTTCGGCACAGTAATTGTTCACTGTGATGGGCTAGTTGGTATATTACGGTAAAAAAATACTTTTCTCAACTCTGGGACACTTTTGTTAATACATTTTTTTTTCAATGGCCAACATTTTTTGAAAAGTGTCATTGTCAATATTTTTCTTAAATATAAAATTGTACGATGAAACTGGTATTAAAAAAATGAATTGGAATGCAGTAACAACATCGTTCCATAATAATTGAAAAACATATTAAAATGTTTAATTCACCAGCATGGAAAATACGGTACATCAGACATTGAAAGATTTGTTCACCTCGGCAGATAAAATAAAAACATTGCCGATTATCGATTATTCAATCCTTCGAAGATTCCGGTACCTCGTTAAAGTACGATACCTTCCAACCAGCTCGACAAAGTACATCACAAAAATGTCCCCGTCATCCTCGAACAGTCGATATGTCTGTTTAAGAAAAAAAAATCCAATTGAAGAATTGGAAGAGGCGAATAAAAATCTGCCTTTTAATTTACAAGGCAATTTTCACAGACTCCTTAAAAAATGCAGTACATTTATTCCTGGTAAATTAATTAAATTTATGGCCAATGGTAAAACCTTAATAATTTTTTACTTGGAAAAGATCTTAGTGGACGAAGGCTCAACGAATTAATAATTCGGGCACGGAGCCTGCAGAGTCTGTGCCTACTCGTGCTCGGTGTCCTCCGAGCCCCTCGGCTTCTCGTAACTGTCTCGAGTACGCGTACTCTGAGCGGAGCACGTACTCTCTCCTAGATAATGTGGAAGCTCCCGAGAATCTCCAATCCCGTCCGAGTATCCTGAGGGATGCCATTGTCACCCCTTCGGGCACTCAAGCTAAGTGTACCCTCGTTCCCTCTCGTACCGAGAACCGCACGAGATAATTGTGTGACCCGGTACGAAGGACGAACGGGAATGAAAGAAACTCGAGAATAAGAATAAGAATAAGAAGGCGTTCCCGACGTACCACTTTCCGGCGGATATGCCGAACGCCTTCTTCCTCTCCGACCACTTTCTTCATCCACCTATACTCATCGCTACGCTTACGCTTTCTATGGCTTTAGACAAGAGAGAAAAGCACTAACGCAACTGCCGGCAAGAAACCAAAATGGCGACGAGGGGAAAAGTGAGAGCTGTTTTATATTGAACGTTCCTTCGCTTCATTTTAATAAACGGTTGACAAAAGAGGAAGACGAGGAAGAAGAGGAAAAAAAAACAGTCTCTCCTTCTTCCCTCTTCGCCGATCTTCTTGGCAGAGCTGACAAAACAGGTAACGGTTCGCACGCTCCATGCAATAGCCGCAGCGACGCCGGGGAGCGCGGAGTTCAAGAAAGCGCGAAGCACGGTAACGCGATGCGATGAAGTGGGCGTGGATGGAAAAGTATCGTTCCTTGTTATCCGCCTCGCTTTGTAAACTGGTAAACCCCTCCTGCTTTCGAGAACGCGAAATTTTATTTAGTAAGAGCGATGTGATTGACCTTCAGGACTTACAGAAACGGTCGTTGCGAACGGACGGATGGACGTTTGTTCTCTTTATAAGGTAACGGTACCGATGTTCGGACACGTCCCAATCTTCGGACACTCCTATGCAGATCTGATTTATTCCGAATTGAAGTATTGGAAATCCATTATGAC